>LYUA01000574.1:282732-294088 GCA_002093875.1 Calopteryx splendens | reverse complement strand
CCTATCTCTGTCGTCCTTGGTTGGAGTCATCTTGGCTCCGCGTCTCTCGCGTAAGAAACGGTCCCCGCAAAAACGTGTATCGCGGCGGCCTTCCAAATGGCGAAAATGAATTAGTGGCAGCTGTCAAATGAATCGCCCCGCATTCGACCCACCACCGCCGTAAATATAAACTCGCGGGGATGCGCGGATTCCCGCCATTTCCCCCGCGCGGGTCGTGTTTTGAAATTTCCTCCTCAATCGCACTCGTCGTCATCGTCGAAGCTGCGAGTAGAGATTTCCCCAACCCCACTCCCCCGAAACGCCCCCTCCACCCCCGGGGCCTACCGTCCCAACACCCCACCCCCGCGATATCTCCTTCGGTGGAGTATTTAAGTGTATAAGAGAGAGGGGGGTGGCCGGGCCTGCGGCGGTTGAAAACCTTTTATCGTTGGCGGAAGCTCATGTGTCCGTGTGGGTCGGTAGTAGGCGTCGGACGTGTGGGTGAGACGAGAGAGAGAGAGAGAGTGTGTGTGTGTAACCGCCCGCGAAGATTATGAATAAAGCAGAGGGTGTGGAGGGATCATCGGGAATGGGAGGGGAGTGATGGCCGTGAAGGGCCCAAACTGTTAGGGGGGAAGTAGGAGGAAGAAGCATATAGGTTTCTTTTTTTTTCTCCTACGCCAATGACGAATCTATATTGGGAGCTCCTTCCTTCAAGTCCACTCCCTACCATGCATCTCTCTATCTTCTCTCTCTCTCTCTCTCTTAGGATATTGGGTGGGACCGGAAGTGGAGTGGGTGGAGGAGGATTGGGGTGGTGGTTTCGGCGGGAGGAGGGAGATGCGGGGGAGGAGGACGTGTGCGCTTGCGGGGTCTCGAGTGTGTTGGTGGGCAAGGTGGATCCCCTTCCATGTCTCCCTCGGGGTGGGGCAAGCGGCTGGGGCGGGCGGCAACATCTCCGATGACAGGGCGCTCCTCCTCTCTCCGAAGGCTCTCTTTTTAACCCTTAAAGGTTGTTCGAAAAGCTCGATCCATTCCGTCTCCCCGGAGGCGAGCTTCCCCCTTTTTTTCCGGCAGCGATGCGCACAGTTAAACGAGAGGATTCGAGTGGTGGTGGTGGGGTGACGGGTGCTCTCTTATTTTCTCTCTCTCCCTCGCGTTCGTTTTCGTATTTTTTTTTCATGTACAAGTCGCGGATCTCGTCATTCTTTAAATCTTTTTATTTAAAAAAGAGTACGCTCGTTGATGAATTCGGGGATGTGCTAGAATTTTTTATCTTTTTCAGCCACGGGAGGCGGAGGGGAGAGGCTTGGTAGATATACTTAGGTGCACAGAGACGGGGCGTGCCAGCCTTCTCGTGGCAGCCAGATCGTCCTCCACCTCCTCCTCTACCGTTTCAAATTTTATCGTGTAATGCGTCGTGTTCCAGCAATAATGCGATTAAATGGAGATTTTGAGTTCCGGTGAACGCGGGTATTATTCGGTCTGGGCGGATAAAAACTTCATAACGGCGAAGTTATGAGATGAATAATAGCTTGTATGATCGCTGCTAATGTGATAATCGGCATTGCAATTTTTAATCCCTAATCTCCGACCGCATTTTGAGAGATTTAAGCAATTGATCGCAATCGCAAGATTTAAGAATAATGTGAAATATATATCTAGATGGAGAGCGTGCATAAAAAAAGGAGCATGCCTAGATTATTTTAAAGAATCCACACGTAAAACATTTTCGGAGCAGCATCGATTGACTTAACGAATTTTCATCTATTACTCAAATTATGTAAAAAAATATGCATTTAAATTATTAATATCAAATTTTCTCCACGTAATGCATTAAATATAGATAGTGCATATTTGGAGTCGAATTTCGTTCCTCTAATATGGCTCAAAGTCTGTACTTGTAAGTTTCAGTCTTTTGTCGTGATCCGAATGGTTTGTAGGTACGTGGATTGTGTGCGATGCACTCACTCCTCGAGCTCGATCGAGTTTTGAAGGCAGTAGTAACCCAATTCCTCTGTGGGACGTACCCCTGGAAATGGCTATTTGCCCACAGGATATCGGCTTTCTGCTCGTAGTATTCCATCGGTCGACTCCAAATGCGATTCCTACCCCTTTAATTTCCTGTCGTTCACGTAGATGGGTAACTTGTTCGCTTGAGCGAATTTTATGTTAAATTCTGTAATATCCTATTGTTTTTCACATTTGTGTTGCATTGCGATCTTGTTGTGTTACATAAATCGTTTTTACGATACCGAATACATATTTCAAAAAGAAATTTAGACCCGTAGGTTCATAGGACGGTTGATTCATTAATTGGCACCTGTAGTGCAAATGGTGCTCGTTTCTATGCTGTAGTTATGTATTAATGTTTCCTGGTGACGTGCAAAGGGCACTTTTAATGTGGGTAGGGTGCGTGGCATTTTGGTCCTTAAAGTGAGACACCGTGGGATATATTATTTTGATGCAGTATGTGGTTGAGATTCCTATTTCCTCCCTCGCCCCTTCCTCGTTTCTTTCTCTCCCAAGTTTCCTTTTTGGTCTAATAAACTATGTATTCTAATGCTCGTGAATGACCCCTGTAGCCGCTTCCATCCAGCGATAGCTACCACATGAGGGGAAAGCCCTCCCTTGCTGATTTGCTAGCTACGTCAACATTAATGCATTTGTTCGTGCATTTCCATTTAAGTAGTAATTTCATGCCCCTTTCTTCTCTTATCTGTATGGTTTGTTTTACAAAGGCCGTTCTCACTCCGTTTAAAAAAATCTCGTGGCTAATCTAATTGAGATGTCTATTTATGGCGGAGCCATATGTTCAGCGGTTGTGTGGCGTAAAATTTCTCTTGCTGTTTGTGTATTCGGGAGGAGCTGATATCTCGGTGGTCTCGCGGTCGATGCCTTACGTTTGTTTCGTTTGGAGAGAGATGTGCGTGGATATCCAGGGAAATCAAAAATAAATCCCGTATTTGCATCCGGTGCATATATGCTCTGCTAGTCCACCATTTACAAGTTATTGATAAGTATGTGCGTCATTCTTTTACTTCCTCTCATCTGTGTGTCGAATATTTGAATGACACATAGACTATCCCTGCCCTTGAAATTTGAATGGTAAATTTTGTGTTGCAAAGCGGTTTGCGTTAAATTTTATTCTGGAATGCCTTTTCGATTTCCATAGGTAATAATTCTGATTCCAATGGGAGGGCCTTTACAGCTTTGACTCTTGGATCGATGTCTTTGAATACAGGTCCATTGAGTGTGAGGGTCCCACGAAATAAATTCCTGTCCCGTCAAATGAAACCGGGAATTCAGAAAGAGGTATTTTTTTCAGTAATGCCGTTTTCTTCGCGTGAATAGGTTTGCTTTATGATAGCAAGATTTGACCGTAGCTTTTATTAAATAACCCAGTTTCCCATTACTAATCTTCCGCGGAGTCATTTCTAGTTTATTTTCGGGCAGCATTAAATGTGTGTTCCATTGGCTGAAATCTACTTCTCACATCTGTTTTGCAGGTTTGCCGTAACTTCGCGCGGAAAAGTTAAAAATTAATTTGGTCATAATTAAGGCCCAATTAATGTATTATTTTTTAGGTTGCCAATATTTTTTCACTCAAGCGAATTGCTCGCGACGCTACAAAGATCTCTTTAATGAACTTCTTATTTCGTTTGTCTTGGAATGAAGTTGTCTTCTCCGTTGGCTGGAGCATTACGTCTGAGAGTGTTTATATTTCCGGAGGCCGTGAAACCAGCGTCCGCCGGAAAACTTCCAATCATCCCAAACATTATTGCTTTCACCTCTGTTTTCGGCGCCTAATGAACATGGGCGTTTTTATGTATTTTCAAGTGAGGCGGTCCAAAAAAGTAAAATAAATCCGTAGTGCGCACGTTTGGCCCGATATCGTCATCTGCCAACACCCGCGGGACAGTATCGAAGAATTTTTTTTGGCCTAGGGGTTGAAAGAGGAGGAAAGAGATACCCCAAGCGCCGAAACGGCCCGAATTGGTCTTGGGAGAGAATGAGGAGGGATGTATGGATATTTTGCTGCAGTGAGTGAAAAGAGCCTTTTCCATTTCCACAATATGTGACACGGACCTAGTTTTCGTCCGTGCTGCTCAAGATTTTGTAGGCGTGTGCCAACTGAAAATAAAATAACTCTATATGTAACATTTTGGTCATGATTTAGAAACTTAAACGTCTGCTTAAAGAGGCAGTGATGCTTTCAAATTTCTTGCCGCTCACGCGAGTATTTTTTAAAAATTGTCTCGTCCTTACTTTGCTGTATGATTTTTTTAATTGTTTGTTTGGTATTTATGTTAAAATATTTTTCAATATCTCCATAGAGCGCACGTACGTACTATTCCGTCCAATTTTCAGTGTGATACTGATCCTCCTCAGTCAATCCAATATTCGTGGCAATTTTTTTGCAGACAAAATACTCGGAATTTTCGATTAGTTCACGGTTAATTCATCTGTGGTATAAATTCCATGAAATTTCAGTTTCGGGATTTTTTATTGTAGTAGTATGTATAGATGTATCTTGTCTCAGTAGATCATTGTGTGATATCATAGGTACTTCAGGCCTGCGGAGTCAATATTCTCTCCGTCGCATTGAGATACTTCGATCCATTAAAACGACAGGCCAGTGTGGGTAAATTTTCATCCAGCTGTAGTAAAGCGTCTTATGGTGCATGCTAACAACTTAAAATATTATTATCGGAACTACCTAGAGGCTTGTTTGCAATGACAGCGAGAGCAATGTTACAGCAAATGTTTGCAATGCTTACGGCTAATAGATTCCTGAACGCGAGGACACCATGTTTTTTTAAAGTGTTTTTCTATATTTAAAAGAATAAACCTTAAGGTATATTCGGGAGAGAGAGAAACCAATGTATAGATTTTTAAAAATGTCGAATTACAAAGTAAAATTTACTCTACAAAGCACTCCCCCTAAGTAATAATTAGTGTTAACTTCGACCAAATGGCCTCGTTTTATGATGAATTTCTCATGGCCTTCGCATTGTGAGGCAGTACAAATTTACTCTTGTGATCGTCTCCCTCGAGCTCAGACATTTTGATCGTATTGAAAAGAAGAAACCTTGAGGTAAAATTCTGCTGGAAACAGTTCATTGTCTCTCTTAGAACTCCACAAATAAGTTCAGGTCCTTATTACCGTCGTTATTGAATTCAAAGAGCACATAATGAATTTAACGCCGGGAGTCATGTTGAAAAAGAGTTTAAGGTATGCTCATTCATGTCAAAATTAAATCAAACAAAAATACCTTTTGAGAAGGTTTTTTAGTGCAAAAACAGTACTTAATATTTAAAAGCGCCTCGTGTATTATATATGTATATATTTATAATTTCTTTATTAATGTCCTTGAACAAATAATTTATGCCTCCATTTGGCATCACGACCCCGTGAGAACGTTGCTTTCGAAGGGGTGAATGCAGTTGTAAATGGAGCAAAATGGTATTTTTTTCCGTATCGATTCATCTCCGCTGCCGAAAAGAAAGAAAGAAAAATAATTTCAAAATACTCTCATTATTCCTGCATATTTTTCGTCAACTCAAGTTATTGTGGTAAATGTAGGTCAGTGGTTCCTATGCTTTTTCTCGAGCGTGCATTTTGAAGCATCATCAGTGAATCTGCGGAGAGTTATAGCAAGCGAGCCATTCGTCTCGGATCTTCGCGTGTGCACTCCATCCGGACTTATCCACTCCAGTTTCGGGACTCTCTCAATTCCTCTCAGCGGGACCGTGCGTTCATTCCGGCCGCATCGGAAGCCTCCCCTGCGCCGCCGTCGGTCAGATGCAGCACCCATCACACAAAAGCACACCCATCTCGCGTCGCTCGTCACTCGATGGGAATTCACCTCAACGCGAGTTAGTCGCGCTAATATGCGCGCGAACCTTCGTGCTCTCCTCTATCCTGTGTTTTTTTTAAAATATCGATTAATGAGCGTACCTTTTACAGTGTATTCACGCAGACCGTTTTGTAATTTCAGATTCATTACAAACTATAATATTTGCGTATGGGGAACCTCTTTATTCGTCGCGTGGCCGTCGACGAGGTCCCAGCCGGATATTGGCGTCACAGGGAAAAGGAGATTTATTTTTCGCGGCGCAAGTATTTAAATGTGGGTCGCCCGAGCAGAGCTGATAGAAATCCGACTGTTTCCACAAATGCCCCAAAGCCATCCATTATTTCAACCGCGTCTCTCACCCAGTTTAATCGAAGAGAAATTTTCGTTTGGGAGTCCCCAACCACAGTTTTCCGTTGTTTTTACTAATGAAGAATTCGTTAATCGTGCAAGAAAGACCGCATCATTTTCGGGATTGGTGGTAGAATCTAAGGCGGAATCTACGTCATATTTAGGAAAGGGGGTAATTGCTGACAGATAAGAGACTGGCGTCGGTTCTCTCTTTTCTAAACGAAAGACACCTCGAGATGCAGGGTGTTTAACACTCCGGGCGAGGATTGACTTATTCCATTACACCCTTGTTCTAAAATACTTGCTCTCCTCATATGATATGGATCGTATTATCTCTGAAAATACCTCTACCTTCGATATTCAACCTCGCGAGGCGGTTCCAAACTCGTCCCCTTAGCCTCCCGGTCCTGTTCTATTGCGAGAGGCTGATGTACAAATCCCCATGAAATGAGTCGCCGGTTCACCCAATCCTCGTGGTTCGTATCCTACCTCGTGCGAGGATATATCGCTTTCATGTAATATTTTTTGACCGTCTGGCGTAGATACCACGATCCGAAATGATATTAGCTATCCAACTAGCTGTCTACAACTAGCAACTAGAGGATGTGGTGACGTGGTGGAGGAAAATGTATGAAATCCCATTGGGTGGTATTTGGGGCAAGAAAACTAGATGCCCATACCTCAGAACCTAGGACAAGTATATCAGGTACCTAGTTATCAGTACCTGTACCAACCCTTGTGAAATCCATTCGGTGTTTGCACGTGGTAGGTGCGATACTAGGCCTGGTGCCTAAAATGGAACTATGTATTTCGTTGGTTTCAAGGGTAAATTATTATATCCCATACACCGTACACAGCATAAGGTCTCCTCTCCCCTCCCCGCAAGACGTCACACGGGACGATTTTGACGCCCGATCCACAAAAAATGACGGATGCTTATCTTCCTCGGAAATTAAAATATCTCCACCCCGGGGAACGAACCGCCGCTCGAGAGATTAGAAAGCCCATGCGGCGTGGAGATCGCAGGAAATGTGAAGAGGCCAATTGGAAATCTCCGAATAGCTCCGGAGGTTAAAGGAACGGAAAGCGAAGGAAATGGCGAAAAACGAGACGTTGATTTGGTTTCGGGAGTGCTCGGAACCTCCATCGACGAGCGCCTTTTCGGCATTCGATTTCCTCTTCCTTCCGCTTCTCCCCCTCCGTTCGCCTCGGCACCAGTCCCTTCTTTTTTCACTCCGTCGGGGCTGGCCTTTGGACCTCCCCCCCTGCTCTATCCAAACTATGGGAGAGGGTGGAAGGGATTAGGAATTAGGAAATTTTCGTGCTGGCAGGCTTCCTTTTCTTTGTCTCCTCTCCCGCGGTGCGAAGAGCGGTTGCTGTCGAGGTTGACGAGAGCCATTCATTGGTGGAGGTGTAGTCGTCGAGGAAAGAGTGGTGTGCCACCGGCATACCAAGTCGGGGAGCCCCTCACGCCTATCTTCTTCCTCTCGCTCCCCCTCCTCTCCCGCCCTTGCCTACTCCTCCACCAGGCCATACCCGCATTTCCAAGAAGACGCCCTCTTTAATGCAGGTGCATTATTTTATCTCAGCCTTCTATGCTCCCGTCTCTTTTCATTCCGTCGGAGTAGGCCGTTCGTCATCGTTGCGTGGCTTGGTTCTAGCGACCAAACGAAAGGTCCATCGAGCTGGGTCTTGGGGTGCCCCCTTCCCGAGTGACTACGAAACATTCGTTATTTTTCTGTTATCACGTGAACAACAGGCGCGGGAATACAGAGGGGATGAATGCTTCGCCACTGCTCACTGCTAGTGAGTCCGGAATTAGATTATCCTTTAAGTATTGTCTTCAGTTCTGCTTAATCAGGTCATTCTAATTAAAAGTATTAGCTCAGTGGGTGGAGTGTTCGGCTCCTGGCGGAGGATGTCGAGTTTAAATCACGGGTGATGCCTTTGGTCTAACCCCAGCTTAGAGCACATAATTGTAAGCAATGGCCTTTCTAGGCAGTAGGGGCAAGTTAACCTCGAGCCAGGATGGATTTAGGAAAACTAGATCATGCGAAATACAACTGGGTCTCTTTATTCATGAAATTTAAGGGGAAGCAAATACTCAAGTGGAGGCAGTGTTTTTAGACTTTAAGGAGGCCTTTGGCAAAGTCTTCCATTATAAACTAATTCACTTACTTGAATCATATGATGTAAATGAAAAAGTAATTCGCCTGATTAGGGATACCGTATCGCAACGTAAGTAAAAAGTAGTCATTCACAGCAAGAGCTTAGAAGAGGCAGAAAATACAAGGCCGCATGGTGTTCCTTCACACTATCCCGGAGATGAGAAGGATTGGAATATCAGTGATATAACAACACCCGTCTACACCAAAATTAGATTATTCGCAGATTATACCGTGATACACAGAGAAATAAAGACCCAAGAAGATATTGGCCAACTCTCGTGCGATTTAGATATCATTTCTGATTGGTGTAAGGAATGGAAGTTAGACTTGATCCTGAGCAAATTTACTGTAATGAACGTTTGGAATAATAGACGCCGTAAACTTGGCTCCACGTATAGTATAGAGAGAATCGAGTTAAGAAGACCGAAGCAAGTGAAGTACCCCGGAAGCACCCCAAGTGAAGAACCCCAAATATTTCAAGGAGCACACACATACGAGACATAAGTGGGTCCGCGCTGAAAAAAAACTTAGTTTCATAAGGCAAGTAGCTGGAAGGTGCAACCAGAGCGGAGGCAAGGAGAGATGTTACCTCGAGTTGGTTATAGCTCACTTAAGAGTTTGCAGCATGTATTTGGGATCCATCTGAGAAGGATTTTATAGTGAGTGCTCAGAATGAGTGCAGAGAATATACGAAAAAGATGCTTAAAAAAACTGCTGCGAAAATAAGGCGAGTGTACCTAACAGGTATATTGAAAAGCTGAGGATGACTGCCTCAGAAAAATGAAAATTATGAGGACGCTGAAATATATTGCAAGGTCGGGCAACCCGGACAGAATTAGAGAAATAGAAGAAGCAGCGCATCAATTCCCTAGGAGGAAATTTCGGGTTGCGATGGGTGGAAGGCTCCTTAAAAGGAGGCAGTCCAACTATCCCCCTTCGATCAATCCCAGGAAACGCCTCTGCGGTACGCTCATTCATTGTTTTAAAATGAAGGCTTGCCTACAATTTTGGTCGCTAAATTTTTTGCAACAATTGGCATGAAACTGTAAAAAATGCAGGCATGTAATTTTCGGCATCACATGGACGGTGAAAACTTAATAATCACATGTTTTCCCTACCACAGTTCTTGATCGCAGCATCACGTGCGACAATTAGAAAGACCCCAAAGCAAAATGATACGGAAATCTAAATGTTACTAATTATCCTGATACCTGGTGACGTAACGCGCTGCCACGCGCCCCCGTTTGTTTCTTGTTGGGAAGGATTTAGATGAGTACTTAAAGCTGAATTTCTGAATAAGTTCTAATTTATCATGTTTATGTAAGTGTTATACCTGCGGTAAAGTACTGACTAATAAGTAGGTACATATTTTCGGCTGAGCGTAGCTTCAACGCCGTGTATATATACACGGCCTTGCGTAGCTTAGTTGTGTCACGACATCTAGCGTCGAAATAGTTTAAGTAAAGTGCAAATACTACTTTTACTAATAATTTGATCTCATATTTTACAGCGGAGCTAATTAAAAAGATCAGAAAAGTCCAGCATGGTTAAGGCCGTCCTTCAAATTAATGCCTTGGCGTATCGAGATTTAAAAAATCCAGTCTGTGGAGAAGGAAAGGAACAAAGGTCCTCTGAGAAAAGAGAGATGTGTTCAGCATGGCAAATGGACCAAAACCCGAAGCGGAGGACCATTAAAAGTGCTTCGATGAAAGTGATTTCTGCTCTCCGCCTTTCACAGATATGAGCGCTTTTTTTACCTGTGCAACCATCGGCTCAGCAATTTCAAGAAAAATTCTGTCTCTCAGAAGTAGTAATATCGTAAGATCAAGTCCTACTGTTCTTTTCCAAGATTTTTTTACTTTGTTGTTTCCGCCGTATAAGTACGCATTTTGTCTAACTACTTCTTGTGTATATCCAATCTTACCCCAGTATCAGTTACTCGTTTATGCTGCCACATTGACGTGTCATAACGGGACCCAATCCGAATGCTATGGTTGTTCACTCGGGTCAGGTATTAATCTTACTCCTCGAGTTGAAATTAAAAAAAAATCCTCCATGGTTTTTAAGATTAATTACTAGGGTGCATGTAGGTGGACAATAGGCACTAGTTCTCCTGTATTCAAGTTATAATGTGAATTGTAGTGTAGGCTATTTGTCCATCGTTCTTCGTCGCGATAGTGAATGCGTGAAAAACAGTGGATACATACTTTCCCCTTTATGCCTCTATTAATTCAGAAATGCAATTCCGATGATTCATTAGGAATAGACCAAACTAGGTCGAATGGAAACATTTAATATCCCATCATTAACACTTTCTTCCTTCAAATGGTTTTATTTTTACTTGCGTTCCAGTCCCATTTGAGGGAAAAGGAATCGCTCTCCCACTTATTTCGTTTAATTTGTCGGCAAAATGCGTTCAGTGATTAAAATTAATATTATTACTCTCTAAAGTGTGTGTAGACCTCCATTTCGTATCCCAATGTTGGTCTAATTCTCTATGCTATTGTTTCATGGCACAAATCTTAATCGGTAAATTTGAGTTGACGGAAACTTTATAGGCGCACATCGGTCCGAGGTGCCAAACTCGAGAAAAGGCGCATCAATTCTCTAGGAGGAACTAGAAACGTGCTAGGAAGCGAGCGAATTCCATACCAGACTTACCCGGCTTGCCTGTTAACTTTCTTAAAAGTAGAGTGTTGACTAGGTCTCGACTAGGTGACTAGAGTGGTGACTAGCTCACAACCCCTTGATCGCTTTCGGATCAAGGTCATCCAATTTTTTTAAGGAGTTGACGATGCTCTCCGTATCGATTCGAAGGAAAATTGGAAAACTCTCGGCCACCAATAGAGCATATTGTGGTCGCTCTCCGTGAGTGCAGCCTCCCGAAGAACTGCCGACAGATCTTCAGAACACCCGTGGGCCTCCAGTGATGCGATGATACGGTATATGGGTGTGGGCAGTGCCATTCACAGGCTCATCCGTTCCCTCCTCCTCCCTGCC
>LYUA01000574.1:265980-279060 GCA_002093875.1 Calopteryx splendens | reverse complement strand
TACCTTCGCGAAGGATCGCAACGTAGGAACGACTCTCGGTACGGGCCTAAAAGTTCAGTTCCGAAAATCAGTATGTCTGTCGATTATCGGGATCTGGGTTGGTCCAATTGTCACAGCTCCCGGTGTTTGTTCGTTTATAAGACTCCTTTTCGCATGCATATTAAATCCCACTTACACAACACCTTAGGCAAGGAGAACTTTCAAAACTCCCCCTCTCTCGCACTCCTTTTTCTCACGAAGTGGTCTAAAATTGCGTGCCTACTTTCCACCAGGCTTCATCCTTATTCAAAGTCCCCTCCCTCATTTTGCGTTGTTTTGTCACCCCTAAACAATCCCTTTCACTTCAAAGGTGTTGTGTTAAATTTATGGAACGACTCATCCCTCCCATCCCCTCCATATCTCTCCTCCCCCGTTGACATTTGTGGAGCTGATTAAGCAATACTGCCTTGGTTCGGATTGAGAGTCGGGATGTGTCCTAGTTAGCAAAAGCTGTGTTCAGCGTTGTTTCCAACTTTATTTTTTTGGGGTGCAAGCCATAAAACACCATTAGAATAGCGGTGCCTTTTGCCTTCACCGCTAACCTCATGTAGTAGTAAATAGGGTAAAGCAGTGGTTCCCAAACAAAGTCGTTCGCGCCTCCCATGAAAAATGGAGACTTCTTGAGCATCACTGAGCGTATGTTATGGTTGCTCTTTCTGTTTAGTTAAAATTCGCTCTTCACACTTAAAGAACCAATTATCATTAATCCTCTTATATGAAGCAACAATATACATTTGTATTTTAGTAATGATATCGACTCGCAATTCAGGAATATATTTTTTAGTAGTCAATTTAGCTTCAGCGAGGGTATTGTGCATATTTTGTCCCGCGTAGGTGTATGAATCCTCTTTTTCGGCAGAAATATGTTAAAGCCGTAGTTCTGATGGATATCGGGGATAACGGATAGAAATTGGATGCATAATTATGAAACAATTTAAGAAAAAGTATCCTAAGCAGCGAATGTGGACCGTCGAATGTCTATGGGCCTCCAAAGAATTCCTAGATCTAGGTAAGATATACGTAGAGGTGAAAAAAAATGCAAAATTTTGATG
The DNA here is from genome assembly GCA_002093875.1 of Calopteryx splendens. Classification (NCBI taxonomy): domain Eukaryota; kingdom Metazoa; phylum Arthropoda; class Insecta; order Odonata; family Calopterygidae; genus Calopteryx; species Calopteryx splendens. The sequence continues at coordinate 277,969 of LYUA01000574.1, read as the reverse complement.
AATAATCCCCCTGAGTATTGAAAAATCCTCTTAAATCACCTAATTCTAAACAAAGTAGATGTTGAAAATTCCCACATCCGCGTAATTCTCATTGAAGTCCCCTTCGCGTCACAGTGCCCCTGGTACTGAGGTCGCTCTAATATTTTTCCAGTACCTTCCCCCTTCCTTTCCAGCTCCCCTTATTTGCAAACGTTTTACTTTCTCAGTTCAGAAATGTTTTAAATCAAGACGCAATGCTTCAACGTTCGGAGCCAGACACTTTTGTCTATCCTTCATGTCATGAGCACTGGCAGAATTACTCGCAGGGGGCTGGCTTAATGCACTTAAAAAAAGTTTCTACCCAATTCATAATCATATTTGTATGAACATCGATTATGTTATCTATTGAATTCTAATTCTGATTCATTGATAATTTGATAAATCCAAATTTATCGTTGCAGATTTACTAATACTTACACTTATTCCATAAACCAGAGGGGTGCAAGTGCATGCACCCCCTCCTGGCGGCTCCAAAGAGCAGGATTTTAAAAGTATGTAATGAGTCTGTGCGGGAAATGAAATTGTACCCATTCCACATCAACAAGATTGCAGTTTACATTCTAAAAATTCATTCGAAGATCGCGCACGCGAAAATCTGAGATAAGATCCAATGATTGAAAGGGCGAGGTCGTGTCTAATTAATCCATTCTACCAAATAACTTTGTATTTTTAAAGTTTTTTTAGTCTTCCTTTTGGGCCTATCTGACAGGTAAAGTGCCAACATCTCTCCGTGCTTTCGACGGGCTTCTTACCAGATACATACACCCTTACAAGTTTTCTCACGGCGGTTGGCGATTCTTGCCCGCAACCCTTAGGTTTAAGAAACCTACGGAAGACGTAAAAAGAAATTGCTCGTAAATTTTTTACAGGCTTTCAACTTAATGAAATAATGCCTCTCAATAAACAAACTTTATGGCCCTAAGAAAATGGCGTTATCATCTTAATGTGTGCATGGGGTCGGCGAAAAAACCTGTAAGTGTATTCGGCGTTGACGGTTGAAATCTTAAGTTTGAGTAAGAAAGTTTGCGAAGATGTGGGTGATTATGATCTCCCGGGCACAGCTACTTAGGATGTTTTTAAATACCCACCTATGTGAGTTTAAGAATTTGAGAAATAATATCTGTACATTGTTTATATTTACATATCTGTAGGGTGGCAGTTCTCTATTTACGAGGCTCCATTGATGCCCGAATGCCGATTTTATTCAGAATATTTTATCATATATTCTACTTAAAATCGAGCTATTTTAAAATATGGATGTAAATAGAAGCCGAAGAGCTCTTTGTTGTTTTAATTTTTGGTTTAATTAATCTTTCATCGTTTCTACGTAATAATAGAAAAAAAAATTCTTTTAAAATTTCAAGAAGGAGGGTTGTGTTTCCCGGGTCTTGTCTACGTCCTTGGTTGACACCGGATGATCATCATCATTGCGAAGGAAGGAAGTCGAATATTTTATACGCGTTTAAGATTGCGAAGCCTCGGACGAAACATGAATCGGAAATGAGCATTTTAAAGGGATGACAGACAATTGTATGACAAGGACAGTCTCTTATTTTAAATAAGAAAATGTTGTTAAATTTTAAAAAAGCATTTAATTTCATTTTAACTACTAATTTATTTGAAATTCCAACTCCTGATGAGCTTACGATCGCATATATGTGGGTCAAAGGCGGTGATAGGGCCGGAGAAAATTAATAAGGCTGGCGTGGCGGAAGGGTGCCCTGGGACCCTTCTGCGTAAGTCTTTCTTTTCCTCGGTCGTATTATAAGTAGTATGGGTTTTTTCCGTCAAATATTTTACCTTTAGATGGTTCTATGATGGACTCGACAGCATTTTTAAAAAATCCCACTTTGTAAAATGGTTTGATCTAAATACCATTAAATGATCAATTATTAGGGCTGGCCTTCAGAAAATTATGGTTGGATCGTGCATATTTTTAGGGCGTTCTTCTGTTCAGTTTTTGGTTTGATGCACGGAACCTTCGACCGTTCCGGACGGTTCGATATAACCTGCTGCTTAGTTATCGCTCTAAATAATCCATAAATTTTGTTTCACATTTTTTATTTGACAATAGATGTCTCAGTAGGTATTGTTTGAAAAACAAATTGCTTACCTTAGCTGTTGGTCTTAAGCATATATGAAAAAATTCACTGACTTAGAATTATGTATTCTCTTGCTAAAAAAATTATTTTTTCAATGTCTCAGAATTCTATATTTTTTTTTTCTGTCAAATTCCTAACTAAAATGCTACCGCTACCATTATTTCAAAGTTCATAAACCGTTATTCATTTTTATTTTGTTGCATTAAACAAATGGAAGTTGTTTTTTTCTGCAGTGGTTGAAGCAAGCCCTGAATCCCTAGGACTTAGAATAGGAAGTCATTGATCAAATAGTTTTAAGTGTCCTTAATTGGCAACAAAAATGGAATATTTGCAAAGTTTTAGTAAAAGTGTGTTCAAGACCCGATTCCCACATTTTCAAGTATACCATATACTGTTTGTCATATTTTATTACCCGTTTCTTTTTTGTCTAATGTCGCACTTTCATTGCAATGCAATCTCATCTATACAATTAGTGCATAAAATATTAATTTTTGGAAACTATAATGTGCTTTTGTAATAGTTATCCATCCTGCATTGCATTATCAATTTACCAAATGATAAAATACTGTTGAAAAAGGTTCCCTACCGCTGTTGTTAAAGATGCCGTATTTTTCAACCTGAGATACTGAAGGTGTTGGTATCAAAGGATACAACGGAAGCCTCTCATAATTCACTGTTGTTCCACTTGCCAAGCCAGTCTAGCTGCAATATGTAAGTGGGCGGGATATACCATTGGATAATGCAATGAGATTTTGAAGGAATAGCATTTTCAGGCAGCACAAATACTTTTTTTTCATTGTGCCACAGGAAGCATATTAGCTTAAATGGAGTTGGCACAGTGGTCTCTTGAAATTAGTTGAACAAGCATAATAAAATTATTCTCACAAGTACATTGCTTGTGATAGTAATTACATCACTTTGACCTACTTCAATTTTGCAGAGGCTAAGCTAAGCAGCACATTTTCTTATTGGGTATTCCCTTGATCTAAGGAATTGCCTTAGTACTCATGATTTGTTAGAGCTTACTAGTACTTTAATGGATTGACTGACATATGACTGTGGGTCAACCTGAATTAGTTTATTCATGCATGTCCCAGTTTGTGCAAAAATTTTAAATAATATTTCTTTAACAGTCACATGACAGGAGTGACTTCATGGATCCCTCCAGTGGAAAATTGGCCGTGGAGGAGAAGAGGTGGCAGTGGGGGCAATTGCAAGGGCTCAGGGCGACAAGCCCCTTTGCCATTTGGTTGGGAGGAAGCCATCGACCATCAAGGAAAATCATACTTTATTAAGTAAGTTTAGAGTGTTTTGCTCTTCATAATACTAATTCGCTGTTCACTATGCCATTGTTGCTGTATTGTTTTGTGTCACATAATCATCATTTTCTGGCCATCAACCTATCTCATCTATGGAGAATTATGAAAAGGAATGGATATTGTCAAAATATACAAGAAGTAGTTAAAAATTCATTTTTAATGTTTATGAACATAGACTATCATTAAATTTGTTTATGGAAAATGCTTTGTGCAGTCATAATCCCATTTAAAGGTCATCTACTTTTATATTATGGCTTGGGAAGGTAGTTAAAATCTGTGTGAGCCATAAACTATTGTATGCACTGGTTAAATCTGGCCAAATGGTTAAGTTTTGGCTGTGACAGCTGTATTTATTATTCCTGAATCAGGTGCAATTTTAACAACAATGGTTCCTCCTCATTAGTAGCAGCAGTAGATTTTATGCTGATCACAGAGTGCTAACTGTACTCATATTTATGTTGGGAAATGAGATGATGGTGGTGACAACTAAATATGGTCTTTCTTTTGACTCTGGGAAATTGCAGCCATGTGAATAAAACCACAACATATGAAGATCCGAGACGCTTGAGAGGGAGGGTTAAGAGGACCAAAGAAGGCGAAGGACAGGGAAGTATCCTGGCAGAAGGGAAAGGGGGCAGGTTGAGGGGTGGCGGGGGTGAGGGTGAGAAGGATGGAGGGGAGGAGGATGTGGAGGAGGTGCTGGAGGATGATGAAGATGATGAGGCAGCACCTTCGCCAAGAGTGGTGACACTCACCAGGCACCCTGAGCTCGGATTTGGTTTTGTGGCTGGCAGTGAAAAACCGGTGATAGTGAGGTGAGGATAGCAATTCAACAGCTCTAACCTTGTCAATCCTGATCAGGGAATGCATCACAGAATTTGCTGATGAAAATTTTTGCAAATTATCTTTACATCTATGTGTCGTTTATGTTATATTTATGCATAAAATTAAGTTTAGATATTTTGAATAAAATAAATTTTACAAATTAATTACTCTCAGTTGGAAATGAACAGTGATAATTCTTTTTCATTTTTAAGGTTTGTTACTGAGGGTGGGCCTAGTGATGGTAAACTGCAGCCTGGGGATCAAATCCTCAGTATCGGGGGCCAAGAGGTGAGGGAGGCCCCGAGGGAATATGTTATCCAGCTGGTTCGCTCAAGCCGACATACAGTAACGTTGTGTGTGTGCCAGCCTCCTCTTGATAATGTAAGGGTCTCTTCTACCCTTAAAAAGTTTAGCATAAGTTTAATATCTTCTTCAAGCTAGCATGACTTTTAGTTAGGAATTAAATTCTGCAACAATTAAGCCAATATCTATGCTAGTAATATCCTGAGTGTTGAATTTCAGCAAATGACTGAAAAGCAGATGATAGGGACTTTTACCGTAGTAGATTTATTTTTTGTTTAATTAAATTTAAATTTAATTCACTCTCTTTTCTTTTGCTTTGGCTTCTGTTGCATGTTTCCTTGACTACTACTTAAAAATATTAATATATTGTCGAAATCCTGATATGCCTACCTTCCAGCTAAAATTAATATTTTAATTTTTGATCAATTTATAGGAAATTATTACAGCACATTATTTACATGTACTATCTGATTGCTTTTGTTAATTATCGATCAAAGGAAAGATGGTAAAAAAATGTAGCCAGCAGCCTTTTGATTTTATAATTGTCTGTCACCATTTTGCAACATTAGCCTGATCAATTGGTTTAGCTTTTGATTGCTAGCTATTCATTTTTTCATTCTCATACCATAATGCAACATTGCTATTAAATTAAAAGTTTTTTGTAGGAGAAATGTACATGTACAAATTAATAATATAATATTTGGCATTCAAATAATTTTAATTATCTACATTTGCATATTTGCATGAGGAGTAATATTTTGGTAGTAGTTCATTGTGTAATTTTTGTATGTCAATATGTTTATATTCTTGCAGTCCACGAGAAAATCTGCTTTACTTAGTGCAGCTAAGAAAGCACGTCTTCGATCACATCCTCCAAGAGTAAGGTTTGCTGAAGGTGTGGTGGTTAATGGAGCTCCTCTATTTCCGGTAAGTTTAAAATCTCCAAGATATTCATGTACAGGCATAGGGGATGTCTTTTTTGTTGTGCATATGCATGAGTTTTGAGTGTAGTTGAGACCAGAATAGTCAAAAGTTTTGAAAAATGCAATTTTATGAATAACTTTTGAGCAAACAATCCTTTTGCATGGTTTGAAGCTCTTGGATCTATTGAAATGCATGTCAAATAGGAAACCAAGAAAGAATATTAGTGACTAATCAGTATTTTATTACATAATTGGATATTTTTTTTATTTTCAAGTTTCATTATCATTAATGTTCATAAATATTTTCTTAAAACATATTTTGAAGTGGGCATCAACTTCTGTCTGTATCAGTAAATATTCCATTACATAGTAGTATTTTATCCAAAATAAATAAGGTTGGTTCACCCTTCAATGTGAAAAAATATGTAACTGCTGTATTTTTATTGCTTGACAATTTGAAGTTGATGTTATATTCTCAAATTCGTAAATTGAAACAATGACGAGCCAATGCTGCCCTAAAATGATTTTTTGACCAAATTTATTTTGCTGGCAATATTTGTTTTGCCAACAAATTTATTGTAATGTTGAGTGACATTGAGAAGTGTGGTAGGGCAGAGTTCCAAAGAAGATTGTAAAATTGTGGAATAGTCCTGCTGACTCCATTACTTGACACTTATCTCTAATCAGTTGACTCCTACTAATAATGATAATTCCCTCTCCTAAACATTGATGCATGTATTGACTTGGGAATATCTCTCCTCGTTTGAAGCCATCGGCCTTCTCAATGGGAGATGCTGGCATTTGGGGAGGCGGCCAGAGGGTTCCTGGCGTGCCAGCCCCTCCTAACCAGGGACCCAGTGCTGGACCGAGAAATGGTGCCAGAGAGGTTGCACCTCAGTTGGCAGTCCCCTTCTTACCAAATGTGCTCAAAGTCTTTCTTGAAAATGGGCAGACAAAGTCTTTCAAGTATGATGCCTGCACAAGGGTGGCGGATGTTGCTGCTTCACTTGTGCAGAAGCTTGGCCTTGTCCCGTAAGTAAATATTCACTCCTTTGGGTGAGATGATTTGCATTCTTATATCATATATCAATGAGGTGTATTTTTGTATTATGAATTCCTGACCAGGAATAAACACTTGATGAGTTAAAGAGAAACCTAGACAGACTGATAAAAAGTTTTTCTAATTTTATTGCTAGTGATACCGGCAGATAGATCATTTATGAGATTAATGAAATCACTGTAATTAATGCTGTCACTATGCAGTATACTTGTTGTAATGAGCAAATTCTTACTTTTTTTACAGTGGACCTCCACCAACTGGGTCAGAACACATGTTTTCACTTGTCGTGGAGCATGTTAAAGGATTAAGGAGAAATAAACTCACCCTTCTACATCCAGAGGAATCAATTGCCAGGGTAACTTAATTTGTGCATCTAATCATTATTCGATATTCAGTTTTTTAATGCATACGTATATTCATTTTGTTTATTAATTTTGAATATTCTAATGGTAATGTGAACCAGTCAAGAAAAATGCAGGTTTAAGAGCTCTTTAATCATATTTCCAACTTAATCAGGGAAAGGTAGTGTTATTCTCTAAATTGTTAGAAACGGGCATCATTTTTCTCTTCTGTACAAGTAATGGCAGTGAAAGTAATACTAGAGAGGAAAAAATGCACTCTGTCTCCTTTCTTGTAAATTTATTTTCCTTCATAGATGGGGGTGTGTTACTGGTTAATGTTTTTGAAGTAAATTAATTGTAAATAATTATGGAAGTTTTCATGATTAAAAAATTGTTAATATTAATGATGCCAATTAAATTACAGATAGCTGCACGTCCTGGTTCGCACAATCTTCGTTGCCTCTTCCGGGTTGCTTTTGTTCCACGAGATGCATCAGTACTTGCTCAAAGTGATCCTCTTGCATTCGACTACCTCTATATGCAGGTTTGTGTTTGATCAATTTTACTTGGGATGTTCTTACTTCGGCGGTATGATCTTTAATTTAATCATGCTGGGAAACCAGTGAAAAACAGAATCTGAATAATTTACAAACATCTAAAGGCTGGAAATATTGCATTTGTGCCTGTCTTGCATGTGGGAGCTTATGCATAAAGACAGAAAAATGCTGCATCGTAATTTTGTATGAATTAGTTACTTATGAAACTTTGAAAGGCATAAATAAAATGTCAGAAGAAATCTTGTTAGTTGGTCTTATTCAGGTTTGGAATTGTGTAATATTTAAACACCATATGTGGTTCTAAAAACCTCTGTTTTTATAAATTACTTGATGTATTTCTCAGCTTGTTCAATGCATTTTTTCCTGCTAAGTATATCCAGAAAACATCATTTATCGTAAAAGGTAAAGGTGAGTGATGTTTGCTAAATGTTTTTTACGTAGGGTAGTTACTTCTACTTGTTACTTAGTTTTGTAGCCAAAATTACATGCATTCAATTTTAATTTGTGTTCCATCCTGATTTTTTATGAATTCATCATGATTAGAGAGATATATCAAGCTGAAATAAGGTTAAGTATCAGTAGAGTAAATATTTGTTGGTATTAGGCATTTGTAACATTTTTCTAATTATTAGGTTTTAAAGTAGTGTGTTGGACACATATGAGTATTGTATAACCTGCAAAACATTTTTTTAAATAGTTTTTGTAGGAAAATTATTAAAATAAAATAGTTTTGTTTATTTTCATGAAAATGTCAATATTAATTGTTTTAGCTTGTCTTATACATGAGGGCTGTTCAATAAAAAATTATCATTTCTTTTAACAATATACCCGTACTATTCCTAATGTAGATGGTCCTAAAATTCCTCCCAATTGAATGCAATGTACTTGTCACACCTTTTTTCAAGTCTTCAAAGGCACAGTAAGCCGAGATATCTTGAAAATATAGCATGGTCCCTGGAGATAATGCCTTTTTACAGGTTTTACTTGTGAAATTATTTGAATTAATTATTCTCTTGTTTTTTAATTTTTCTTTCAGTGTTGTAATGATGTGGTCCAAGAGCGATTTGCTCCGGAATTGAAATATGAAGTTGCTCTTCGTCTTGCTGCTCTTCATATTCACCAGCATGCTCTTTCCCATAATCTGGCAACTCCTAAGGTGTCTCTAAAAACAATAGAGTAAGTGTTTCTTCAAGGTATTTAGCATATGTTGGCAATATAATGTTTACCAAATAATCTCTAAAAAGTTCCTGTTTGTACTTACCCAATTGTGGTACTGTAGAATAAGTTAAGTTTGAGCTTAGTGTACAACTTTGAACAGTCAACATTTTCCTTAGTAAAATAGTGATGATCTTTGGAAGCTTGACTAAGTCATGGGGGTTTGTTCTTAAAACCTTGATTGATTATCTCTATTCGACAATTCAGAATCTCCCACACCCAGAGAGAAAAAATCATTCAGGAACTTGGTATGACATTGTTGTGAGATGTTGAAATCCAAAACATGAGCCGTCATGATTTTTCCTTGGGGCTACATGATTACCCAGTATGTTGAGCTAATTAAATGGCTTTCAGACACACCCATCTTAAACTAAAGATGGCAGTACAATTGAAGTTGGAAAAAACCTGTTGGGGAGGTACATGTTTTAAAAGAGACAAAATTAGATAATGCGTTTCTATCAAGGAACTACTATTCCATGGATGTAGTACATTATGGAGCAAATTTCAAACTGAAATGAATTATTCAGTATGAAATGTAATGCAGTCTACATACCAAAATGTTGATTTCCATTTCTTGCATGTTCTTTCACTACATAATCTCAGTGTACTATCATGTTCAAAAGTCTGTTCCCAGTAACCAGCTCTCTTGGATGTGGTGTAAAGGAATACAGTGAGTTATGTTGGCAGGCTCTTGGTCTGCAATTGCTTTATATCGATTGTGCACTGATAGATCATCGAGGAATGCAGTGCATAGGGACCAGCAAAAATGAAGTAAAATTGAGTGAGGAATGACAGCCCTAAGGAAAAGGGAAGAAGCAGCAATCATTTAAACGCCATGGCAATGTAGCCATGCTGAAGTGGCGGTGAATTTTGAGCAGAAAGAGCTCTTTAGGAGGGAGTATACACATAAGAAGATGAAAGGACAAAAGACTGAGTTGCATAGCCTAGTAGTTTTTGAATGCAAGTTTCTTCATAGTACTCTGTCCATGAGGGTTTCTTTTCTCATTGGCATTTGACTTCATTTTTGGTGATTCTAATACACTGCATTCCTCTACAGCCTCTCAGTATGGCATAAAATCATCATAGGCCCAGTGAGAACCAGCCTTGACTGCCAATGCGACACACTATTCCTTTTCCCCAAATCTCAGCAAGCCGGTGACAGAGAATAGACTTTAGAATATGTATGTTATTACACTATACTTCCTGAAATCTGTGACCATTCTTCCTGGTGTGTCACCAGTATATTTTCTTTAAATATCAACTAATTCTGATGCTCATTTTATGTATACATGAATAACATTCTCATTTTGAATAGTTTTCATATACACATTATTTTTTGCACATGAGTATGAAACTTATTTAAAAATTTTTAAATATTGGAAAATGAAAATACTTGCATTTCTATGTTGCACACATATGGTGTAAGTAACTGTGCAGTCTGGATCACTAATTTAAAATAAATTCATTTTAATTTCTTCAGGCGAGAGTTTGGCCTTGAGCGATTTGTTCCAGTCTCATTGGTCGAAACAATGAAGCGTAAAGAGCTAAGGAAACTTATTGGCCACTTTCTTAAGGGTGGAGGTCAGTCTGGGAATGGAGGGAGAGCTCCTCTCAGTCAAACTGTGACCACTCCATTGCAAGCAAAGTTGCTCTATCTATCAACCATTGCAGAATTACCATCATATGGTGCAAAATGTTTCCCAACAAACTTACAGGTATGTACTTAAGGCAGTGTTAGCCAAGGTAAATGAAAGTATGAGAAGAAGGTTTTTCTGCACATAAATGATGTATTTCTTTTTCCTCCTTTGAAGGATTCAAACATGGAAACTGTTGTGCTTGTGAGTCCAAAATTCGGCATCAGTCAGATTGTTGGGGTTCGTAATAGTGTGGTAAGTTTTATTTTTTTGTGATTCTAAAAGTGTCTTTCATGATCTAATAATTTATTGAATTTATAATTATAAAACTATCTGCACCATCTGATCAATCGCTGTAGCTAATTGTACTCGGGGGAGTAAAAATTCCGTCATACTTGCAAAGGTTTTTGAAACTGCATAATAAATTCTTAGGTCTATGATCTTTTCCTTTCAAATATATTTTTGAGATAATTTTGGTGGAAAATTGAATAAGCTGCATAATAGGATCAGGAGACACTATCCCTTTTGTTGAGTAGTTTAATGTCCATTTCTCTTCCCTATTATGTCACTTTTTATTTAAAGAATTCAAAATTTTAATTCATGTCAATATCAATTTCAACCAAATCAGTCTTCAAAACCTATCCCTGCATTTTTATAAGTCCAGGGCAAAATTATGGCCTTACCAGTTCATATTAGTGGCAACACAAAACAAATGAAAGAATAAATCACATATTATTTAAAAGTAGCATAAAAAAGCAGATAAAATGACAGATAATACATGTATAAATACAAATTTATAGTACATGGGGCATCATACTTTGTCATTAATATATTCTGAAACACTGTAATATTTTTTCTCAGCTAGAAACAGTTTTACCACGGTTTTAAACTTACCTAAACTTGTTATTTATTTGTAAATCTGTGGCAGTTTAATGTATAGTAGTAGCCATATTGATTTGGTGCCTAGGCTTGCTGCTTTTGTTCCATTGTAGTGGATGCAAAGGTTAGAATGAGTTTAAGATTGGTGTCTATGGGTAATATGGGAGTACTTAATGCCATAATATAGAAGTTTCAATAATTTCTGCTGACAGTTTCCTTCAGAGTTCTTAGGATGAAACATGCTGAGGTTAGTCTTCATTGTAAGATGGTGGTGTGCATCTCCAATGTTAAATATGAATGTATGGATACCAAGAAATTTTGTGTTTGAAACAAATTATATTGCTTCATCATCTGTTCTTATTAGAGGGCTAACATAAGGGAGTTTGAGAGAGAAATACATAGATAGTTTGAGATTTTTTATTATTTAAGTTCAGACTTTTCCCTGCATCAGGAGGTTACAGACTTCAGTGCTAAAGTACTGTTCTAAGTTAAATCATGCCTGGAAGTTGCATTAATGAAAAGGTTGGTGTCACTGGAAATGGGATAGGTTCAATTCCATCTATTTTAGATAGAGCTGTGGGTAAGTCATTGCTTTAGATTAAGAATAACACAGGTCCCAGAAAGGACTCTGAGGCACCTTTGGTTATGTCTTCCATGCCATTTACTGATATGGCAGTGGTGTCTATTCAATTTCTAAAATATAATTGTACCCAGAGGTTGGGTATCCCTTATTCCATAATTGAGTAATTTGTCAATGAAAATTTTAGGATCTGTCAAATCAATAGAAATCAG
>LYUA01000574.1:254955-265916 GCA_002093875.1 Calopteryx splendens | reverse complement strand
AATTGGTTGACCTATTATTTATGAATCCATGCTGACCACTACACAGCATATTATTTTCCCCTAGGTAATCCATGTGTCAGCTTAAAAATACATTTTCAAATATTTTGGTGTAAACTGATTGTATACAAGAAGTATTGTTGCTATAAAATATACATGTTGATTTTATGACAGTAAAAGCTTTCCACACACAACCTCAGCTGCTCATATCATAGTGAAAATGTTTAAAAAGAATTTTGCAACTTTACACATATGTTTACAGAGCTATTCTTTTAATTGTTTTACTTGTTAGAACATCTGTACTTTTATTATTATAAAACGTTACAAGTTGGCATTAACATACATAGTAATTTACATACAAAATTCATTTGAATCTCTCACACTATAAATTTTAAATGAAAAAAACAGAAAATATACCAGGATAACAACAAAGAAATGTAATAACAGTGATAACGGACAGAAATATATTGACACTGCAAAAATGGAATCTATTTGCACAGCATGAATTTTTCTTATGGGCATGCACTTGATAATTTGATTTAATTTACACTAAGTTAAATTTTCCCAGGTGTAGCATACATGTTAATTTACAAACAAAAATCATTTGGACATCTCACACTAAAAAAGTTAAAATCAGTAAACAGAAAACATGAAAGGGAAACAAAAAAAAAGAACATAATAGTGGACAAAAATATGTTGCTCCTGCAACGATGTTAATTATCTTAGATATTTTTTGCATCTTTTCTGAAAAATATTTACATTTTTTGGAAAGGGGTCAAATAGTTCTGCAAGTAAACTTCCAATCAACGAAGGTTTTATTGAGGTATGAAATTTTTTTTATATTAGTCCTTTGTGAGCAGCATTTCACCTTGAGTTTGGTGGTCATTCCTCCCCATCAAATATGGTTTTTCCACTGAATGAAAATAATTTTGTGCTCATTTTTTGCTATCTCCAATTCATCTTAGGGTTTTGCTTGTTATTACTTATAACCTTTGGCAGTTTAAAGTCATACTTTTAAGCAAAAATTTTTTTGTATTCTCACAGCCAGTTCCTTTGGCTCCACTGGAGCAAATGGGTCATGTGACAGTATCTAGAGAAGATGAAATATCTCGTCGAGTGGCGATTACCTTACCAGGTTCTGCTGACCAAAAGGTAATTTAGCTGTTATTTTGCAGAAAAAAAATGGTTCTACTCTTGTGCAAATGTCAAGAAAAAATAATCTAATTTTAGGTAATTAATCCTATTATTGCATGCAATTGTTCAGACTAATTAGATTTCATGTGGACACTTTATCATTTCCAGGAGCTTGTGCTCAGCCTAGAGGAAAGAGATGCTGAGGAGCTTGTTCTAGTTTTGCAGGGGTATTTTAAATCTCTGACTGGTCAGGAGTTGCCTCTCTCTATAAACCTTCAACGTCTTTCAAGTAATGCGACAAACACTACCAAAGAACGTGCCAATCAGGCATGGCTGAGGGAAGACTTGGGTGAGTTGCCATGTGCCTTGCAATCTATGCTTAAGCTTTGATGACCTTCTCAAGACAAGATGCATCTACTGATAACTGCTAATCTCATGTACCCCTGTGGCTAATGAATACGCTCATGAATCTTATATTCCTGATGCTATACGTGCATGATGTGTGGGAATATATTTGACCAAATGTGTTATTCGTGTGTGTATAGGTCTGCATCTGGACTTGGCCCCTCAAAATCATTTCTCTGGTGAGACCCTTGAAAAAGGATGTTAAATGCAAATGCCATTTATTAAAATCAGTGCTGTAGTGTAGACTTTTCAAAATCTTTGCTTCTTGCTCTTTTATTTCATATTCCTCCTCTTTTTGATGGTACATATTTCAAATTATGAATTTGCTTACTTTTTCCATCTCAGTTGAAAACTTTTTTAAAACTTATCCTAGTGGTGCTTTGCCATTAAATTCGCTTCCCAGTTCAACGTATTATTATCAAGATTAGAGTGTTTTTAATACAATTTCTATATTTTTGGGCTATGTACAGCTTTTTAAATCATTCCATATACATATTTCTTGAAATTGTTATATCTAATTATGTGGTAAAAAGATCATTGTGTGCCATCTCTGTATTTTCTAGCTCCACCATATCATACTCAGCATCATGTTCGACCATCTAGCTGGAGTTATGTCTCTGGTGCTGCTTCAACTACCCACATGGTTAACTTTGCTGCTTTGCCTCCATATCAACCTTTGGCTGGACCTAATGCTATAGACATTGGTCTTGTGAGTATTGAATATGAAATGCATATAATATTCGCTATAAGGCATGCATAAATATGTCCCTCTTTAAGTCTTTTTTATTTTAAAAACTCTGGGAACTGTTATCTGTTCTCCTTACCAAATTAATCACATGAAAGCTAAGTTATAGGATACTCCATAACTGCATAAGCTGAAAATCTCTTCCCATTCTCTCTGCACTTATGTCATCTTTAAGTAATGATTTTTTTTCAAAACATTGAATGTGAGGGTTCAGTTACTTTGTATGCTGATGATTACTTCACTCACACGCAAAGGAATCTCAGAATTTGGTAGTACTCACCTGCAGGAGTCATGATGCCAGGGAAGGGGAAGTGTGCAGGGAAAGGGTTTGCAGAGATAATGGGGGGTAGAGAAGAGTGCAAGGAAGGCAGAGCTGCCAAAATACTCTTGTTAACTGTGGAGAGGACGCATGGACAATTATGATTTTCCCTGCTCACAACCAAGTCTGGTGGCATATTATGCCTCCATTTAAATATGCATGCATCCTAATTCTTTTCATTGCTGAAGTTTTGTTGTGTCTCTTTGTATCCATAATGGCCATAGGGTGGATGCATACAAATTTCATTGCACTAGTTTTAACCCAAATTATAACTCATGAAAATAGTAGTGTTTGACTTGCGAGTTTCAAAACTTGCTAAAGGTGTCCGAATGCATATTGTTGCTACGCCACTTGCTTGTTGTCTTGGTATTATTTTCTTATTCTTTTTATGTAGAATTAGCTCTCTTCCTGTACTTTATTATATTTAAATAAGTAATTAAGTTTTTAGGGAGAGTTGACAAAAAAAAGCCCTCAAGTGGAACATAATAATAGAACTTTGCAATCAGGCACCTGCCTTGATTGAATTCCAAAATACAGAGAAGGCTGAGTATTTAAGTAAACAATTTTTATAACTTAGTAACTGATTATGATTACCATATCACCTTTGTTGATTATTATTAATGTATCAACTTGTTTAATTCTTTTTTAAGTAATAAAGACCACATGGAGAGTAAAGTAACAGTCTAATCTATCTTATTCTTTTAATTGTTAATGCTTTAAAAGAACTGTAAAAGGTATAAGTAACAACTACAAATAAGGACTTGAAAAATAGATAATATCTGTGGCTATATCATCCAGTTAAGAAACTTAATTGTACTTTATGGTTGCAAAAAGATTTTTTCAGTTTCAATTCAGCAACGTCATTATACAGAGGGGCAAAACTGGGGCAATAACAATAATATGTGGGTTTGTTTTAAAAATTGTTATCATTATTACACCTAAAACATATGGGACCTGAAGAGGAAGAAACCTGTTCTCAGGTCAGCCAACCCGGCAAGTTGTGAAACAAAGTGGACATCTTCCAGTGCTTTGTGTAATGTCAAAGTCCAAAAATACATGAAAATCCATATTTAAGAGAATTTTAGGAAATTATTGCATTTGTTTTGGTTTTGCATTTCATCATAGAAGATGATAAAAATGAATGTAAGAAGTCCCTTGACATTAGTTATTTTTATCATATGCGCTTCAATTTATTTCCACCATATTATAATTTTTCAATTTAGAATTTTCTCTATATTTTCTGGTATATTTAATACTGCTATGAAGTAATTATTCTTAGTTATCTGCATTAGTCATTTATAATTTGCACCGTTTTGAATTATGCAACACTTAAGTGTAGGTGAATAAGAAAAAAAGCATTTTGAAGTTAGCAATGGTGGAATATGGATGCAGGTACCTTGGTGGGCCAACTGGCTACGGTGGGGCAACTACGTGTGTCAACTGGCTTTCTCCCCTTATGTTGAGTCAGTTTTTAAATAATTGAACCCTTCCATATAAAAGGAACTTCTGTTCAAGTGCCAAGTTTTTTATGTCTATAATTTAAATTGGCCTTAAGAAAAAATCTCTAATGCTCATAATTTGCATATTTGTATCAATATTATAATTTATGCTATCCACTTATTTAATTAAGTGAACAACACAATCTTTTCAACATTTACTTTTTCCACTGTGGAATGCCCAATATGGGTTGAATTTAATTTTGAATGGGTGACTCCTCTTGTCCATACCTTCCTTTCATTGTCACTCAATTATGCTGTGTGATATACCATCTGATAGCAATGTGAAATACTCTGCCCTCACTACATCTTAAATTGCAGCGCGTGTAAGCCTTTAAAATTGATGAGGTGATATTCCTATGGAACAAAGAATTTTTGTCAAAATGTCATATTTTCTTCTTTAAATGAATTGATGCATCCATAGACATTGTTTTAACTTATTTTTATTTTTTTGATTTTTCAGGTTAAGCCAAATGGTCACATTCCTGGGAGTGAAATATATTCTTCTGTCAATGGCACTGAATTGCCAATGTATCCTGATCCTTCAAAGTCAAATGGCACTGCAATCAATCAACACCTTGACAACAATATGAATAATATGTGAGTTATGCATTTGACACCTATGATGATGTTAGTACTTAATTCCTCAAGTATTTTCTGTTGCATAAAAATTGTTAGAAATTGGTTTTGGAAATAGCTACAAGTTGCAGAATATTTTGTAGTGGATACATTGATAGCTAATTTATAACAAAAACATCGTGCTACAGCTAGATTTTCATGCAATTGTGGTAGCATTACCACTATGTCACTATCTGTAGCTAGTAATATCCAACCCAGAAGATGTGTAATGTGGAAAGCAAGCATTGGATGAAATTCTACATTTGAGTCAGAGTCAAAAAGTAAGTTGCAGGTGTAAGAAAAGAAAAAGGATTAAATATTTGGAACATTTGTTTTATTTCTCGGTAAGTGCCAATAGCTACTTTCCAATATACCTAATCTCCAAGTTTATTTCAGCACTTGTCATAGCTCAGCACCAGTTTTTCTTTGCCTTATCCAACATTCAGTAACCACTATCATCTTGCATTCTTGAAATCTCCATTGGAGTGAAATCACTGTTTTGAAAGACCCTCTTTCATTGTGGCCGAGAAATGATTTTCACAAGGCACCTGATCTGGAATGTAGGGTGTGTTCTCACACCTAGCATTTAAACAGTTCCAATAAGACCTTCTTAATGTGTGCAGTGTGGTATTGTCATGCTTAAGCACAGTTCTGTTGGTCAGTTTTCCTGGCCATGAGTCTTTAATCCCCTTTCTCAGTTTCCTCAGCATTGCACAAATGCTGCCATGTTAATCATGTTGCCCTCAGACATGAATTCGGCGTGTCCAACACCTTGACTGTTAAAGATTAGGGTCATCAACACCTTTCCATTTGAAGGAACTGTTTGGCACATTTTTGGATGTGGAGAATAAAATGTTTCCTTTCAAGGGAACTAATTGGATACTTTCAACTTGCTCGAGAGCATTAATTTTAAGTCCTTTTTGTGACATGTATAAAATAACAGAGTGAAATTACTCCTGTGGCTGTGATCCAGCAGATGTTTGGCAATTAACAACATGGAATCACCGCTTTTGAAAGAGCATTCTTGCCTCCTTGGCTCGTTCAAGGACTTCTCTTCCCATTTGTCCCATGTTTGTCTAATATACCGGATATAAGATCATGTAATGAGCAAATGTTCACCCATTCCTTACCCTTATCAGCAGCATGCCCCTTTTCATCTCAATAACCACCACCCCACCATTTCCCCACCCATAAACTTCAGCCTTCTTCCATTGCCTAACCATCCTTTACCCAACCATATTTACATCCTTCACTTCCTCTGCTTAATCCCTACTCAGCTGGCAAGGCCCCTTTCTTCCTCCCCCACAATGGCCCCCACCACTCACTGCCTGAAATTCACTTAAACACCCATTCTCTTTCTTCCATTTCTTTCCTCCCCCCTTGGTCCTACCCCATCTTTTCCCTGTCTTACTGTACCCTATCTGTCACCAGCACTTGTGAACCTGTGTATGCATATATACCACTGAGGTGCTTTAAAAATGTGCTACTTGATGCCTTAGGAAGGTGAAACTGGTGCAGTAAATAAATTTCTTGTGGAAAAGTACAAAGTTTATTTCATTAATGGATAAAAATACTATAGTTCCAATATTATTTGTAATTTGAAAATGATAACAATAAGTAAAAAAGTTAATGATGCATTCACATCTTTCTTAAAAGGTCTGGTCATGAAAAGGAGAGGAATGGGAGTATTGACTCAAGGGAAGGAAGCCATCATAGAGATGCTAATCGTAATGTGTGTGATGGAGAGGCAAGGACCAGAAGAGCAGTCGAACTCTTAGAAAGAGATACTGCCATGCTAGAAGCCAGGAATAAAGAGGTGAGATACATCTAATCCTAAGTGTATACAATGATTTTCACTGCATCAATTTGTATGCTTTGCCCTTACAATTCTTATTTTAAATTAGGTTGAAATTAACTAGGCAATATCACAGTAAATGTCAAAGTAAACTCAGAAAATTTTAGGTATCTTTTCCAAATCATAGAGGGGAGCCTAGTGTTCAGCTACTGACTGGAGGGTCTTGAATTAATATCCCTGTGATGCCTCTGTCCAGCCAAGTGGTATGATTTTCTGATCTCCAGAATTTGGGAAAACCACAGGGGGCAGAGGGAAAGGTACTTCTTCCCCCTGCCCTGAATGTTTGAATTTCGTTCACTGCACAAGATGAGTTCTACCATTGCATATCGTAACCAACTTTTAGGTTCATTGTTATGGTTTTACATGCTTGGCTTTGTGTCTTTCCTTCAGTTTTGGACTTCGTATTTTTTCGTGTTTTAGGTTATTAGGCGTGTTGCTGAAATGCAAGCCTTGGTTGAGAGCTCGGAGAGGTACCTCCTGACGGAGCAGGGTGAAGGTTGTTGTGATGGTGACTGTTGCATGGAGGCTCCTTGTCAAGGCCCCTGCTGCATGCCAACACCTCAACCGGCTCCCCCAATTCCTTGGGAAGAGGGTGAGAGTGACTCGGAGAGCTCATTGGTGTCATCTTCTTCAGAGAATGGGGGCCAAAGTAACAAGCCTGGTTGGAACAATCACACACCAGAAATGGGCCAACTGAAGCACAGTGATTCCCTCCTGCTCCTAACCCAGGTTAGATTAAAAGTTCATCCTTCAAGTGTGAATGCTATCATCATCTTAATTAAACTGAATTGTCATTGGGGATAATAAGTTGGTTTTGTAGTCCAGTGGGCATAACTCTTTATCATTAGTGATTAAATTAGCTGCTGTAGGAGATATTTTTATTTTACTTTAACACTTTAATTGTATTCTAATCAGATGTTGCTAGCTCACCCTATTAAAAACAGCAAGTGGGGGAAAACATTTTTATTAATCAAAGCGGAAAATTCAAGTGTCTGCAGAAACAGAAAGTTTTTCCCTTCTCGGTGCAATTTCTCACTTGGTTTCTGTTTTTTGACACCTTATTTGCATGGAACTTAATTTGAAGTGATATTGAAATTCTGTGAATCATCCATGTTCTGGAGGGTTGTGTTGTTGTAAACTCTCATGAATGTGGGATTTTCAGATGCTGACACCTTTTTATTCTTTGTAAGGGTTTTATTAGATTCATCCACCTTATTCAATTAATTCGTGAACACTGGAGTCTAATTGATGTCAACATTGGAATTTGCATTTATTTATAACCTAATTTTCAGGCATCTAAAAACTCACCAATATTAAGCTTGAGAAATACAGATGATTTACTGTAAATATGAATATCCATAAATAAAGGCTGTTGATAATAGTAGGTAGTAATTACTCATTTTGTATATTACAACTCTTGTTGCTACAGGGTCAGAAGCAAGTTAATACAGATGAGCTCAGCGAGGCTGTGAGAAGTATGGAGCTGACCAGTGGGGGAGGACAAGGCAAAGATGGGAATTCACAGGAGATAAGCACAAACATGTATGGAACCTCAGAAAGTGATACAGATTCTATGAGCACGCCTACAAATAGTCCATCACGAAGACCTGGAAATGGTGAGATTTCACACATGGTGCCTACTCTATTGGAAATGGGCCCCCTGTTTTTGGGCTAATTTCCAAAAGTTAATGTTACTTCCATTTTTATATATTTTTACTCTTAACAGGAGCTGTAAACAGTACTGGGATAGCTCCAAACAGTGCTCACATAAAACAGAGTGACTCAAGTTTTGGGCTTCACAGTCCAGACACTTTAATGCCCCTTGGATCAAGACCAACAGATCATGAGTTACAGGTAAGGTCACTTTGATGCATAAATGGTAAAAAATGGATATCTCTGACCACATAATTTATAGAATAATTATGAATACATTTTTTCTTAAACGTTGTCTACTATTCATAGTTACAATGATTTTGGGCTTACACTTAGTTGTGACAATTCTGTATGGAAATTCTTCGGTTCTTATTTTCAATACTGATCAAAAAGTCCTGTTAAAACACATTTTTTTTTATATCTGTATAGGAATACATGGAATATTCAATTCTTGATTGTTGTTAATGAAATTTGAACCCTAGACACAAAAAATTGTTAAAATTAGCTTTAAGGATAAATACATGTATATCAATACGATTTTATGTTGGGATGCAGCATTTTGCCATTATTTAAACAACAAGTGAGATTCGATAAACAGCATGAAATGTTATTGCAGGAACTACTAAAGAGACTTCAAGAGGATAAGTGCTTGCCTTATGATTTTGCTGAGGGGACTTTGTATTTGGACCCTGACATAATTGACTTAACAATGATTCCACCTCCTATTACTCCTGATGAGGTATGTACATTACTAAATAGTCATGATATCTGTAATGCTATTTTTGCATGTCTTGTATATGTATAACTTTGTGATGTCCACATCACTTGCCTGTCTTCCTTGAGAACTTTTGTTAAATGAGTGAATTTCTTACTAATTTTTTAAAATAACTTATCGCATAACATTGTGTTAACCCAAAATTTGCTGCAATAATAGTAATAGATAATTGTGGTCGATGGCATTCTGGACAAAAAGAGCATTTGTGGATTTGATCAATGCTTTGCTACTAAGGTGGCATCTGGGAAGAAACGTGAAGTTGTGAGAGGTCTAACTAATTTCAATGTTTCTTTGTCTCGAATACCTAATATATGATATACTCTGCAAAATACGTGCATGAAAATCGGCATAGACTCCTAAAGGAATACTATTTCATGTTTTTTCTTAACCAAGTAGTATGTATAGATAAATAGCCTGCATTGTTTCCTACAAAGAAAATTATTTTAATGTGTATGGCTTTAAGACTCACATCAGTCATTGGTAATTTAAGAAAAATATTATCCATATGTAATCAAGTATTAATAATGTTATGGCCTTCACTTGTTTCACAGGATGGGTTTGGCATGGTTGAATATCGTAATGGCCCACAGCCTCCCAGCTCCCCACCCACACCTTTTGCAGATCGCTCATCATTTGAAGGGGAAATTCTTAGGAGACAGTCAAATGGAATTTCTACTGGATACTGGAATCATTGGCCAACATCTAATGGAATTGGGCAGTGGCCAATTACAGATAATCAAGGTTGGTGACTTGAAGTAAACATCTAGTTTATATAGAGTGCCCTTTTTATATTATGAATGAAAGCCACAGGATAAAGTTCAGATAGTTTACTTAGTGTAAATTTTAAGTGATAATCACAGATTTAATTAGTTTTTAGGAATATCATTAATGCACAGTATTCCTTTGAAATGGAATGAATTTTAAGTATTTCGTGGTTATCTTTCATTTTATATCAACTAGATGCATAATTTCTATTGGCATGTGCTCTCTGAATTTGAATATTTATTTCCCTCAAAAAATTGAGACACATTGTTTCTTTAAATGGCAAAAATGTGTCCTTCTCTTCCAAAACTGTCATCAGTCAGTTTTATCCATGATTTACATGTATTTTGACTTGGTTAGTTTTGCCAAATGGTCTTCATTTTTTTTCAGATGTCTATGGCAATGGGATAAGCGACATTCCCTGGATGGTGAATGGCACAGGTTTGGAAGAGTATGAAGCCATGGAGGATGATAAAGCAGAGGAGGACCTGGAGTGGTTCATTGCGAGATCCACAATGCCTCCTCCCCCAGGCTCAGGGGACATGAATGGCCTAGGGTGTGGAGGTGGGGGTGCAGTGGAAGAGCTCACCCCAGAGGAGATTCTCTCATACATCATCCCTCCGCCCCCACCGTCACCACCTGCCTCCTCCCTTGCATCGCCATCCTCCACTCCAACTTCGTCTCTCTCCTCACCATCATTCTCCAACGGAGGGGGAGGAATAAGACGAGACGTGAGTGTTTAAAGTTCAGTCTACTTCAAGTTGAAAATATGTGCTGTTAACGCTTGTGCTGGTATAATAATCTATCTGCCTGATCACCTTTCGCATTTCATTTAATTTTGCTATTCATCTTCAGTTTTTTTTTCACTCTACATACTTTTTGTTTGATTGAGGGTTGCAGTACAGCCTACAATAATGAGTTAGCTTAAATTAAAAATAGTGATACAACTGTAAACTATCTCAGAGAATTGACCTTCTCATCGGCCCGAAAACAGTATAAATACTGGAAAAATATATAAAAACTGCAAATAAAACCTGGTCTGTTGACTAAAAGGCATTAGTGAATAAAATATTTTTATTGACTTCTCTCGCAAAATTACAGTTGAGAGTGCTAGAAGAGGAAACACAGAACAATTGAAAATGCATTTCCCTTTTAACACTTTCAGCCCCGGGCCAATTAAATGGCCATTTTCTAGCAGACCA
>LYUA01000574.1:169174-183177 GCA_002093875.1 Calopteryx splendens | reverse complement strand
AGTTGTACTTTAACCTTTTTTTAAATGTGCCAATTTTGGGTGAAAGTTGCACTCTTTATTTTTTAAATAAATTTGGGCATAAAGTGATGCAAGTTTGAAATAACCACAAGAAAAAATGTAATCGAGAGGCTCTCTAATTTGTTCTCCAGTGTCATAATATTATGTATTAGCTGACTTATGTATATTAAGTACCAGCTATTATGCATATGAAGTACTTGCTAATATCATTCTTTTGTTAATTGTTTTCCAGGGTAATGAAAGTAGTAAGTCAAAGGTGCAGCAAAATAACCTTGTCGACGCAGCATCTGTGCAGTCAATCAGGCTTCAGCTGCTGGGGAACACACATTGCGTGGATTGTGATGCTCCTAGTAAGTATTGCTTGTTCATGTGAATGGAAAGGTCTTTTTTTCTAGTTTGTTGAAGCAATAATTCCATAAGATTTCATTGTTCTTTAAATATCTTTAATAACTGGCTAAGGAAACAGAATTTATATTTTAACTCTACATGATTCCTGGCATTCCCAACTGGCATGTTTAGGTCAAAGGTATATTGGTGCAGGGTTTGCTGCATTTATATATGCTGTCTTGTCTCTCTGTTGTCAGTTATTTGATTTTTAAGTGAATCTGAAAAAAATTCTAGCAAATTTAATACAATCAAAAAGATTCTTAAGTTGAAAGTCTGGTTTCACAAAAAAAACTCTTACTAGCAGAATACCTTTTGCCAGAGCCCTTCAGTGCTATCTTAGCCTGTGATTTATGTATGTAATTTATGCTCTTCATAGATACTTAATAATCATGTGCATTATTAAAATACCAGTGGTATGGGGGAAAAATTAGTTTAATTAAATTTTGTATTTGTAGCAAGAAATTCTAACTGAGACTGTGAACAAGGGACCCTTTGTGTAATTCCATAGAAAGAATTTCCAAAGAAATTTGCAGATAATATGATTGCACTGTTGCTTTGCATGCAGTTTGCTCAAACTGCTCTCACAAAATGCTGTAGATGACAAAATATGATTCAGTGAATTAGCTTCCTGTTTCATCATGAGTTATTGCATTTATTTCTAGTTTTTTTATGAAATAGAATTTGAAGCTACATACATGTTAGGTTTACGAAGTGAGAACTGCAAATTATCTCCAGATATTATTTAAGATCTTGTTTTAAATATTTATTGATAAATACCATAAACCAAATTAATTCTTTACGTACTATCATATATGTACTTATGTGGTTGAACAATTTTATTTCTTTCGTGTGAGTCGAAGCTATTGAAAGGATTCATTGAACACAAAATTAAAATTTTGTTTTTGGAAGAAATAAATGATGAAATAGTTTTGTCATTGCATTGCTCTTATTTTATGTGTAGCACCACCCTCTCACATCATGAATTCTTAATTAAGCCAATTAATTGCTTCCCTGCAATTGCACATATTCAGTCATACTTGAGCATTAAATAGAAAATTAAGAATACGTGGAATACATTGTGATTTTTAGTTATTCTCTAATCAAGAAAACTTTAACATTTGATCCATAATTCAATTTATTTGAAAATGAATGCTAATAATCTCTTTAAATTGCATGTTCTCAGTACAGTTTTACATTACATGTATCAAAGATGAATGTAATGTAGATAATGTATTGTAGGCATAGCCAGTATGCATTTCTAAAAATGTTTAAATTAAATTAAATTCTTTCCTTGGCAGAGTTAATTTATTGTAAGACAAATAGTCAATGTCACTTCTCTTACCTAAATTGGTGCATTATGATGTAAATTAATTTTCCACTCCAGACCCAGACTGGGCCAGCCTGAATCTTGGTGTGCTTATGTGCATTGAATGCTCAGGCATCCACAGAAATCTTGGATCTCACATATCCAGGGTGAGGTCATTGGGTTTGGATGAATGGCCGTAAGTATTCACTAATATTCTCTTAACATAATTTATTTTAACTTAATAAGTTATTTCTTATTCCTTGATGGATTGATTTTTTTAAAGTATTTTTTCAGTTCGAAATTTTTAGGGCATATAATTTATTATTTCTTGTCATGTTCAGCCATGTAAACAAACTGAATTTACAATAGATTGTTGTAGAGTACAGTTGCTAAGGATCGGTAAAGGTGAATATCACCTAAGGGGTGCTATAAAATAATATTCATTTCAAATGTCACTAATCTTATATGTCACAATGGTGGCCCCTTACAGCGAGCCACCAAAAAAATCCATAGTTGTACATGCATAGTGCAACCTTCATTCGCTCATACCATAAATATATGGACCGTGCGGATCCCATTTTCAGGCATTAGAATGAAGGGAAGAACCTGAAATACCTTAACATTGACAGAAGTGATAGGTTTTTATAGAAGTAAAAGCGTGTATTGTAGCATGTGTAAAAAAATGTACCATATTTGCTCGTGTGAGCTGCGCCCTCATGTATCCCACACACCCCACATTTTTGGGCATGCTAAAGAGGAAAAAAAATTTGTTGCCCCTGAACCTACCTCTTTTTATGATAAGCTGAAAGCATGCTCTCTATTAAAAATTCTGTGCTCAAGTTATGCATTTATGTATGTATGTATTTCTTACAATTGATGTTGGAAAACAGAATGCAAGAAAGGCTAAATTGCACATTATTTGGCTTATCGCAGGCTTTTTTTTCCTCATTGACAACACATTTAAAGAGTTTCTTATATTAATGACATACTTAGTCAGTATCTGTTACTTCACTAGGCCACCTCTGTTTTTTGTCACATTTTAGAATGGTGAGGTTTGCAACTGATGGAGCACTATTAGTTATTTAACACTTGTTATCAGATCATAAATATGAATTCTTATCCCTCACTAAAGACAGCTTAAAGAATTTTTGCAGCAAGGTCTTTTTGCATGCAAATCCCTGACCATGAAGTGGGACCAAATATTCCATTTGTTATAGCAAGTAAATCTTTATAAAGCTGTTCATTTTATCAAGGTTTTTCTGGAATGGAGGGGAGTGAAACTGCTTAGTGGTACCAAAGTACATCATGTACTTACAAAGTATTTTTTTCATGAAATTACGTATAGGAGGAATTGGCAAAGTTGTATTATCTGTAATTAATGTTTGTGAATCTTTTTGTCTACCAGTTCTGGGCACATGAGTGTGATGTTGGCCATTGGGAATTCTGCAGCCAATGAAATATGGGAGGCAAACACAAATGGAAGAGCTAAACCTACACCAAATTCAAGTCGTGAGGAAAAGGAGCGTTGGATTAGGAGTAAATATGAGCAGAAAGAATTTCTAATAAACATTTCATCTGATCCCCCATTTGGAGAACAGCTGGTAGATGCTGTGTGTCGGTATGGCTATTTCTTATCGTGCTTGTTAAGTAGTTTCATATCTGCTGGAAAAAAGCTGATCTTTTATTTCTTAATTTGAAAATAAAAAAATCATCCATCTCTTCAAATTTGAGCCTCTGAAAAAAATCTTTCATTTTCAGAGGCTATGCAATGTATTGTGGGGAATAGTAATTTACTTAGCTTTTTATTGTGATTTAATGAAGTTCCTGTGTGATAGCTGGGTTGGTTTTTTATCCAGAAACCTAGCTTATTCCCTGATAAAATGTATCATTCTGTTTTTATAGTTGGATATTGTTCACAAGGTAAACTCACCTTCCAGCAATAAGTAGAAAATGTGATAAAAGATTTTTACAATGTTTGCATTAATATGTATTTTTGGACTTTTTCTGTTGTGTAATGAGAATTTTCATTTCCTGGTGACATACTCAGCAGGAAGAATGTAACTTTCAGTTTTTTACATGTTCACTAAACAGTGGGAAAGCCTAGGTGGATTTTTAAAAATAAACAAGACCGTTATAAATGTGATGCCATTCTTGGCAAATTGAATAATTAACAATTAATAATCCATAAATTGATAATAATTATCTCATGAACATTTTGTGAGAGTCTTAAATCAGATCAATGAAGCATTCAAAATCCATGAAGAAGAGACACTCCTGCATGCGTCACGTTAACGTCTTATTTGAATCCAGGAATTCTTCATACAAGTCTAGTTTCCTGAAATTTCATCAGTTGTTTAGACACTGTAAATGGCTCTTTAGGGTGACTTGTCTCCTTTTGGTGCTTATATTTACTACAAGACTTGTTCCCATGCAGCATTTTGAATAAAAGAAATGTTTCAATAATGTTCTTAGCATTTTTGCAAGTTTTTTTTAAAAGAAAAGTTTGAAGATGCTCAAAGTAAATATCTGACTTGGCATTCTGGAAGAAGTGAAAAAAAAATATTTTTGTTGCTTTAAATATCATATTTTGATAGTGTGCCAGTTAGTGCATTAATTAATTCTTTCAATCCTTTCATTCAACAATTAAGGTCCGATATGAAAGCAGTCGCTTTGTTATTGGCACATTCCAACTCCCCAGAGCACGTGAACACGACAGTGAGTTCAGTGGATCTGAGAACCCCACTGCACCTGGCCTGTGCCATGGGTAACTTGGCAATGGCACAACTTTTAATATGGGTAATTTTTACATTTTCATTGTTGTCTCCATAAATTTGTTTCTTGGTAGTGAAAAATTGATTAGGCACCTGGTAAGTGAATTTTTTATTTCCTTTTTTTTATATTTCCATAAGGTATTCAAAATCTTTCTCTAAATACTCAATTGCATGACTGAATTAATTTTAATTAATTTTATTCTTCTGTTGGCATTCTCGTTCTTATCTTTATCTTTTTTGTTTTGTATGTACATATTCTAAATTCCACATTCACCAACAAACTTTTCTCAAATTCCATTATGATCAAAAATGCTGTAGTGTTAATTGCTGTTACAACATTTGACAGTATTCCTTAATAAATGTCTGAGATACTTGTTAAAATGTGCAACATAAATCAGTGAAGATTTTTCATGACCACTGTAATTCATAAATAAAGTTTGTTGATTTCTAATTTCATTATTTAGCTTTGATGTAAAAAAAACAACTCATTGTGGCTTAATATAATGCACGTAATATTCTACTTTATCATATTGTTTTATATTATGCTTGTTTATTTGCCTTATTGTTATAGGATGGTTCTTTTTTTTGGGAATTTATAGCTTCCTATGCCCAACACAATCCGTAATCATTTAACATTTCCCGTAACCATTGACATTACGTAAAATATGTATGGTGTTGTTGTTATGGTATATGGTGGCATAGGAGGTTATGAAAAGGCCTTGATTAATTATAATAATTAATTAATTATAATAATTAAACATATAATAATTAAAAAAAAGAATTCCATTTAGGAAGCAAATGAGTCCCAGTGATGGGAAGGTATTGAAAAAATTTAATTGGGCTCAAATACAATTTATTGAAGAAATTGTAGCAAATTACAATTAAAAATTACTTTTTGAAAAAGTAATCGTTGAATTACAAGTACATATACTTTTCATTTTTCTCTCCTGAAGAACTATAATCTTCAATGTGTAACACAATTATGCTTAAATATCATATGCGAAAAATTCACAGTGTAAAAATCAATTCCCTGAACCGGGACTCGAACCCAGATCCCTCGATTTCCGCCCGAGTGCTTTAGCAAGTTAAGCTACCCAGGAGTCCTACACTCTGAATTTCTTAGAGCTTTACATGGAGCAAGATGTTCTTACGAAATACTGTGTTGGGCAAATATTTTGTAATTTGAACTTTATGATGACTCTATTTAAGTTTTTATTATTATGCACCTCAGTAAAAGCTTTAAAAGAGAAAATAATGTTGGCCGAAATAATAATAAAACAATTGCAATGAAATTAACTTAGTTATTTTTCACATTTTTATTTAACACACAATGCAACCGGTTTCACTGGTAAAGAAGCAGAGAAACTTTCAAAACAATATCCATAATATACATGCATGGGCAGAGTTGGGGGAAGGAGGTTGAGGTGGAGGGTTTTTCGAAGGGGACAACTGAAGGGGTATAAGGTGTGGGGGAGTACAAAGGGGGAAGGGTGCGAGAGATAAGGAGTACACGCATAGCAATGGGAAGGGGGAGGTGATGGGGGCGATAGGAGAAAGTGGGCAGAAGTCCATTCGAACGGCAAATGTATAAGTCTTACAATTAGTGGAGGGGGGGATAGGAGAACCCTGTCCTTGGTGAGTGCAGTGGGCTTAATGGTGAAATTCTCAGTGACCCTTAATGTGGGTGTGTGTGTGTGTTATGAGGAGACAGAAAAACCAGGAAGCGGTTGGGGTCCAGAAATATTTACGGCATGGCCGCATCAGCAGGGCCCCCTGGTGTGACCAAAACGGAGTATAAAAGAGCTGGGCGGAGGGGAGAAATACAGACCTTGATGACTTATACGCCATAGGATTTACTTTGCATGTAAATCACAGGGCAGTAAACTGTACTTTTGGCATTACTCATTATACGTAGGTTCTCGTTAAATGCCATGCTCATTATATCAGGCTTCCATGTATTTTGTGTACTTACAATTTTGAGTAATTACAGTATTTTCCATTTTATACTACAATTATTATCTTTTAAGTCCAGGCATTTGCAGCTGCTCATCAGAGTATTGTGTTGTGAATGTTTATATTTTATGTTTATTAATTGTATAGATTAATATTAAGCAGTACCAATAATCCAAATAACATGCAGAATTTTCAGTCTTTAGTCCCAGGAATTGTATTATGTTACTCTTTTTTGTACAAGTAATCATTGTTCTGAAGTGAAAATCATCATTGGTCATGTGAAAGCAAACTGTTGCTATTAATTGACAAGAAAAATAATGTTATTTACACATCTTCTGACAGAATAATGCAGACATAAAAGCAGCAGATCACGAGGGCCGTACCTGTCTCAGCCATGCACGGATGGCATCCATCTCTTCTCCAAATCTTCCAATGCCTATGTTGGCATCAACAGGCAGCCTGGTGGAGCTTCTTGTAATGAATGGTTGCCCTGAGGCAACAGTATCTCGAGAGGGTGCCCTTGGAAGGCGGGGTCCTCCCCCACCAGAAGCCTTTGATCGACTTCCATCGAGTGTGATTTAGCATAGACTCTAGGTGAAAGTGGCTGGGACAGTGGCCATTGCTTGCTCACCTTCCAAGACAATGCATTGATTTGCACCAGTAGTTGTACTTTTGCACCAAAGACAAGAGTATGGGCATGGGTTTAGTGGGTAGGACTCTTTAAGGCTGTCTACCCCCTATTACGACTTGTATTACCTTCATAATAGTAATGAGAACCTGTCATATAGTAATAATAATATATATACTCCATATATATATTTTAAAGTACTGCTCTTATCCAGCTGTTACAGTTTTTCGGTATTGTGCGGCATAAATACTGTGGTGAATTGTAAGCGGTTGGTCGCTATAAAAAAAAGTTAAAGTGCGGCTTCTTTTAAGGTCGAAATTAGCTCCTTCTCATTGCGGTGCAATGCCATGATGGAGTGCTTCTTTCAATCCAGTTCCTTTGCATTCCTGAGGTTCAGAAGATGATTTCTGAATACCACAAGGTGGTGTAATGTTTGGACCAAACATTGACCTTTCACACAGTTTTCATTTTTCTTTTGGCAAGTGAATGAAAACTTTGAATGCCCATTCATTAAAGTAGGGTGTGCCTTAATCCCTGCTTTAAAGTTCCACAATTTCCTTCTGGTTATGTGGTTGATGTGAGAGAAGTTGTGTGTTTTGCTAAGTGGAATGCTGGGAATCTCAAAAGACATTCCTCTTCAGGGGAACCAATGATGCAACAGATGAGATACGTTACTCTGTGATTCCATGCCTTACATATATGGCTGTATGGAAAAAAGGCTAAAAAGATGAACTAGTGTAAAAGTTGATTTCATGTGCAATCATGAAATGAGTGCATGAGTTTAATTACATATGTCAATGGACCAAGTTTTGATTAAGGTGTACACATAATTCGCCTTACCTTTTTCTGTACATCTGTTTAGAATTGGACATTCTTTGCATTGCCCAAGTCTGTTTTCTGGCTGTATGGTATTTTCTGTTGGTCTCCCAAGGGGACCTGTGGACTCTCTCCTTTCTTGCTCACTAGTAAATTACCTCTTCTTGACCATGTTCAAATGCTGTCAGAGTCTAATGCTGATGGCTCATCAAATGCTTACAGTGTGGTACGAAAAGATGTTCACCACAAGTAATTTTGAGTATGTTAAGCACATTTTCTAGTCATACAAATTGAACGTCATCCTTCATTTTGTAAATTATTTATTTTAGCCATGTATTTAACTTATTCTTTCACTTCGCATACATTGCTTTGGATTCTACCAAGGTTTTAAGTGCAAAAAGACCATGTGTTACATTCGAATTTGAGGTGAAATAATTCACTGTACAATTTAATGTCAATTAAATTGTCAGATCTTCATTATAATGCCCTATTTTTTCTCTCAGGAAATGACATCCCTGGACTAATTGTCAAGGGTTGAGTGGTTCCATTAAATGTTTCATTATGTTTATGTCAACTTGGCCAGATTTCCCGAAATGGAATTCTGCCAGAAGATGGCTAGTGGCATGTTATGCATGAAATATTCTATCAGTATTTTATTTAAATGAGGC
The DNA here is from genome assembly GCA_002093875.1 of Calopteryx splendens. Taxonomy (NCBI): domain Eukaryota; kingdom Metazoa; phylum Arthropoda; class Insecta; order Odonata; family Calopterygidae; genus Calopteryx; species Calopteryx splendens. The sequence goes on along the minus strand of LYUA01000574.1, from coordinate 174,630 downwards.
TATTTGATACAGACTGGTATTTATATATTATTTATCATTATGCCAATAACTTATATCTTGCATTGAGTACAAAATTTTTTAAGTGTGACTATCCCTGAGAATGTTTATTGTTACTCAGTGAGTTGATGAGTGTCAAACTTAACAAATTTAATTTTAGAGTCTATGGTTATTGGGTATTATTACGAAAGTGTTTCATTCAACTGTATAGAATGGATAATTTCTTAGGAACTGCTTAATATCAAGGTAATTATATCCTCACTTGTGAATTTAATATTTTTTTGCATGGATAATATTTAAGTGCCAGTCTGGGTGAAAAATTGAGTTCTGTGTGTTGCAGATGAAATGACTCCCATTGGATGTCTTATTTTGTGTTTGTGTGTGAGTGTGTATGTTTGATAGAAATTTCCAGTCAAGGAAAATTTGGCAAATGATAAAAGGGAAAAAAGGAGAATTGTGTGCTAACCAAAGAGATCACTTGAAACTGCAGTGATGGTGGTTGTAATATAAGAGGAGAAAAGTTTTTAGAAGTAGAAGAAATCTGGTTGTAATTGAACAAAGTACCTTGTAAAAATTAATGGAACTTGACAGAATGGAAGTATTAATTTATTTATTTCTTATCGCCATAAATTATTTGCAAGATTAAAATGAAAACTTTTCATCAAAAATAATATGTATAGTTAATTCATTTATTTTTCTCTCTTTCACGTGTCATGTATTTATTTATTCACCCTATTCATATAAATTGCATACACATTTCAATTGTTAGGATTCTTATTTCATGAAAACTCCCATTAAAATGTGATGCTGTGTTTTTTTTTATTCTCTACAGTATAGGCAGTTCATGCACCTCATCGTCTAAGGTGCTAAAATCTGAGAACATCAGTTTTGCACTACATAAATTTCAAAATGTGTCTAAATATTGCATGGGGAATTATAATTCCATTTATGAATTTTGCCATCTGAAGTTATGCAGCTTAGTATCAGTATTTAAATGCACTTGACCTTTGTGTCAAAATAGTCTGAAAAATAATCTTGTGGTGTAATATTTATCCATAAATATCTATACACATGGATGTTTTCATCTATGCAGATAGAGTTCACATGTGGATCAAAGATTAGGTTGGTTTCCATCCTTAAAAATCATTTTGTTTTGTAATAATTTCTCTGGTAATTTGAATGAAGCAGATTAACCTCAATTCTTCAATTTCAGTTAATAATTGATAACTGCAAGGAATTAATGAAATATAGCATTGTTATTCATCCTTTGAGATGTAGTCCTTGAAGCTTCTCACGTTTTCTTAACAAATTCTTTTTCCTTCCACATTCAGTAAGTAGTAATCAAAGGATTTGATGTAACCAAATAAAAATTTGCTTTATCAATGTTGTTTGGAATTGCAACAAAAGAAATATAAAATATGGGCTTCCAATTGGTGATTAATAATATAGCTTTCAATAAACTTGAATTGGGGAGCAAAAAACAAACCTTTCGCTGTATGTAAACAATTTTATTTGCTGTTAGTTGCGGTAAATTTGAGTTCATGGAGCAGGATCGGATGATTCTGGCAGCTGGTGATTAAATTGATTTCTCCTAAAGTTCTCACTGTCATACAATTTAATCATGTCTTCCAGATGAGGAGAGAGAGAGCGTAGCACTTCCTGTAAAAGTAATGGATCTGGTACTTCTCATCATAGTCAAATTGATTAGTTTTTGGTGAGGTAGTAGGGTGAAATTTCACATTGCCGAAAAGAAAATACTGTACTACTACTACTGTAGAAAACTAATTGTATCACAGAATTTTAAATTTGTTAATAAGTGTGGTACATTGTTTTACATAAACTTTACATTTGAAGTAATAAATTTCATTTTCTAAATAGTAGGAAAAGATGGAGAGGGGTGGAAGAGAGGTAATAAGATGATTGGGGAGAAAATGGGTGATAACGGGGTGTGTGAGAAATCTAGCTCCATTAAATCGTGGTAGATGTCTCACATTCCCTGCCCTCACCATTCCGTTCCTCCTCAATCAGCTTTTCAACTCTCTTTCTCCCTTCTCCATCTTTTCCTGCTGACTAAAAAGCTGAGAAAAAGCATCCATTTGTCTCCATGATGTGTGCAATCTCCAAAGTATAAATCTAGTTCATTCAAACCCCCTTTCCTCCTCTTCCCCTTGAAAGCCACCACTCAAACCTCCACCTCTCATCTCCTTCCCCTCCTCTGTCACCCCTTTCCTCTTCACTTCTTTCCTTTCTTCTGCTAAAGAAGGTGGTTGCTCCACCAAAATATTCAAACTCTGTGCTTCATGTTTGGTGTATTGTATGTTTTTGTGCTATATTTAGTGCTAATGCATATAATTTTATTTTTTGACTAAAAACTCAAGAAACTAAAACAAACTTTTTCAGTCTTCTGTTATATCAGTTAATGTCTTCTGAAAAATTGCTGACCTGTCAATCCTAAAATCACAGTTTTGAGTTTGCCTTGGGCACAGATGTTGTGTTTAGTTATTTAATGTTAGCTTAGGTGTTGTGAAGTAACCTTGGCCATTGGAGACCCTAAAAATGAAATTGCTTTCTAAAACTGTAGGCATTTGAACTGAGAGAGAAGTTCTATTGGGAGGATTGGAGGTGTGAAAACAAAACAAATTTGAAGAGCAGGCCTTCAAAGTCTTTGTTCTAAAGGCTACTAAGTTTAAAATACCTGGTGGTGTATTGAACCTTTATTTGCAGCTTATAAGTATTTTTCTTATTTCCAATTTTTTTCTTGTGTGTAGGACTGCAAAATTATGGCCTCGCTCATTTTCAGCTTTGATGCATATCTGATTGAAAAAAATTTCTATCCATTATGGATCTTTGAATGCTCACGTAAGACTGCATGGGCATCAAAATTCCTTGGGAGTAAGGCTGCAATTGAAGGGCACCTACTCAACAGACTGGAACACCTTTTCTTCTTTCATACCCTAGTCACTAACCACCAAGCTGAGGGAATGGACCACGAGGAAAGTCATTTCTTTGGGTAGCTCAAATTTGGTTTCTTTAGTAGGTTCTGTAACTTGGAATATTTCCCACTTGTAATGAGAGAATTTAGTTGAAACATTCTTTCAACTACCAGAGGTTCCATCAAGAAGCATGGAATATAATAAGGATTGAAGGTATTATTTTTAAGTTTATTGAACACAAATGTTTTCTCTAATAACATTGGTGACCAGTTTGGTTGCTTCATTTTTCGTCAGCTACAGGCATTGAAAAACATTGTGGCACTTGGGCAGAAGACTGTTTGTGGTGGAAGAGTTCATTTTCTAAAAATTCCTCCGACTGGGGGGAGAAAGGCAGCTGCCAAGTGTGATGGTTGCAGCCCGTGGTTGCCTACTTAAAATATCCATTCTTTCAGAGGGAAGTCTGTGGCCAGGTTTCTTCATATGCAGTGTATGACTATACATCAATATGATCCACGTTGGCCAAAAAGAATGTGGCAATGCTGTAAGAATTAGAAATGGCCTTGAATGGGCTATTTTTGTGTACCGCTTACAATTACAAATTATTCGTACCCTCTCTAGGGCTAATGCGAGTAAGTTGACAGCTCCGCTTGTCATGCAATGTCCCCCCCTCCATTCTCTCTGCCCACCCCTTCCATGTATGCTTTCCCCTTTCATGCTTCGCTCAGATGAGTACCTCCTAGTTTTGTGATGCCTATACATGGACTTAAATGCCTTTAGTGATGGCAACAGAGATTTTTGGCAACCAAGCCAATGGGGGTACTGCCTAAAAACTCTTTTATCATATTGTTTCTTGTGGAATGTAATTGATATTGTTCTTATTAAGACTGAAGTTTCCTTTGGAGTACTAGGAAGTTGCAAATGCTGAAAAACTACTTTAAAACTCCAATATGTCTCTATATATTTCGATTAACGATCGTGACCATCAACAGAGAGAGTTCAGCTTCATGAGTCAAGCCATGAGAAGCTCGACTAGAAGAGATCATTGCAAAAGCACTGTTTGAAGTCAAGTGAGTAAGGAGCACTGTCTACTTAGGACTACTTTTGTGTTGACCTCTTCCCATATCAAGCCTTCATACTACTCTCCCCATTGATGGTCACCGTTCTTGACCAAAATATCAAAATTGTAGTTCTGAGCTTTCGTGTAGGTTTTCTGATTTTACATCATCCTAGAACTATAAATAGCCTACATTCTAAATCCATTGCTTCAGTATTACTCTAAGTTCCCAAATATCGGTGACAATAGCTAATGATGTCTCAAGGAAGTCAAGGGCATAATAAGTTTTGGTTATTTTTACAAATTTATTTAAAAATATACATAAAATATTTCACTGGTCATTTTTTTCCAAACCTCGTAAATTTTTTGCATCCACATTCCTCTTGCAACTGGATTGTTAAGTTTCTTCATGAGCATAAAATGTTCTGCTTAAACCCGTTAAATATTTTGATGAGCCGTGAACTTAGCAGAAGAACTTTCCTCTCCCTTCTCAATTCAGTCAAAAATCACTCTGTTTTGATTTTTATCTGTAGAATCTTCAATGTTTGAAGGGCCCAAAATGTACCTGATAGAGCAAATAGCACTTGCAGTGATGCCATCAAACTTCCCACAACTGGTGATCCGTAGTGTTGCACATACGACACAAACAATAGGCACCGCAAAAACTCAAAAGCACAAGCATTTGGACGGTTATCAAAGAGCATTCCAATGGATGTCAGAGAGATGAGGATGTAGGCGCTGAACCAGAGAACTGCCAAAGGACTCATGCTCTGTGAAAGAAATAACATCAGTCAAAAAGCTTTAGTGGATCATAATTGGTAATAACTAATCCAAAAAAGAGTTTTCTGAAATCATGTGACTTTTTTGTTACCAAAAAACTGTATTCATTGCCTATGAACTGAAGTTTTAAAGAAGTAAAAGTAGTTTCTTTAAAAAGTAAACATAATTAATTTTTGTCTGGAATACAATTCAACCTTGGACCACATTCATTTCATTCAGGTGAAAAAAATCTTGGTGCTTAATTATGCAGTCGAAAATAAGTTTAAAGTCAACCGAATGAACTTCCTTTTAAAATTAGTGCACTAGATTTCAAAATGCCACATTTTCTCTTGCTTTTATTGCTCAGGTAATGTTAAATTACTGGTTATTCAATGGTACATACTTTTAGGGTTTCCATTCTATCACAGGTCTGAAGAGATTGTAATATTCCAGGATCCCATCCTAAATGAGTTACCATACTTGGTAAAAGCTCATATTAGGGTTATTTCCACCACAAAATCCAAATAAGAAACTCATCCACTTTGGAATATTTTACTCTAGAGGGTTACATTGTGTCTTTGGTGCATCATAATTTAAAAGTGAGTTGGTGAACTACCTTTTCTATGTGGTTATTCCACTACCCTTTTTGCGTTTAATCAAATCAATCAATCAAAATCAAAGTAATCAAGCCGAAGGTCGGTTTGGTAGGTGAG
>LYUA01000574.1:121499-132781 GCA_002093875.1 Calopteryx splendens | reverse complement strand
ACGAATAGAACTTTGAACTTCCTTGGGGTGTCCATGGGAAAAACTTTGGGAACCACCGGCATACGCCATCCATGACCATCAAGCTTAGAAAATGCAGTGATGACATTCGGGTTTTATATATTTGGTCCACCGTTTAAATAAAGAGATAAGGCAGGCTATAGTTCAATCGCGGAGTGAAAATGAATCTCTTCGCGCGTTCTCTATTCATCATGGAAGAAAAATGATCGGGACAGACGAAGGGCCGGGTGCCATTTGGTCCAAGGGTGCTGCCGAAGGTGAGCTAATTGCTAAGCCAATTTTCAATTGGTGCGTCCTTGGTGATCTCATCGCTGTCTGCTACATGATGATGTTGATTTACACGCATATGCAAGCACCGCCAACAAAACGCTTTCCTTAATTCAAGGGCAACTGTGGCGCGCTTGTTTGAAATCCCTCCAGGACACCCTTCGCGATGACTGACTTCTCAGACGAATGCCTTATGAATAACGTTCTATTTTTCCTCTTCAATATGGTAATTTTGATACTAGAATATCATTTCATTCGCTCGCAGGCAGCTATCAGTCTTGAAGGAAATGTGTTAAGAAGAGTTTACTAATAATTTTCGGTTGCCCGTAGTTACGCTACACGCCGTGATGGGCGGCATCACAATCATCGCGGTGCGGCTTTGATGGATAATTAATCCGATCTCTCGAACTAGGGTTGATGGCGAAACTCGTACACGCATTCTCATTTAGCCTGTAAGAAAAACTGTACTTCGTAGTGTATTGTCATGGAAATAATTGTCATAGCATTGGAGATCTCCATTTAGCTTGAAATCATGTATATACGTAGGTCCTGTTAGCACCCTAACTTTTCTACGTCGATCGAAGACTTCAGTTTTTGACTGGTATGACGAATCCCGGGGACAAGGTCTGTCGATGTGGAAATAATTACTAGGGTAAAGAATTGTATATGAAATAAATAACTAATGCTTCTTATTCGGTTATCAGCCCTTAGACTGGTTGGCAGCTATCGCATTCCTCCATAGATTTCTGTCCTCTGTGAGTCCTTTCATTTCGGTATAGGATGTGTAGCCGACGTATTCTATTATTTGAGTTATACATCTAGGTCTACAATTTTTTCCGGGCATGTTACCCTCTTATATGGTTCTAAACCATCCTTCGTGCCGTATGCAATGCGTCCAGTCCATTCATTTCCTTTCCGTTTCAAGCTCTCCCAAAGTGGAGTTCTCCCACTATTCCTCAACTTTTTGGAAGACTTCACTGTCGGAGTTCTCATCTGTACAGCGAATTCTTAATAACCTCCTAGAACTCCATAGTTCTAATGCTTGCAGTCTTCTTCGCTCAGCTGTTCCAATAGTCCAGGTTTCAGAGCAATACATTAAAACACTCCGCACGTAGACTTTGAGCAATCGTTTCCTGAGGTTTAGACTAATTTTGTTTGACGTTAGGTACTTCTTTTTCTTGTTGGATGATACTTTTGGCAAATTTATCCTCATAATTATTTCTCGTTTCTCCTGTTCTCCTGTCAGCTGTTTTTCTTACTAGATATGTAAATTCTTGGGCATTTTCCAGTTGCACACCATGAATGGAAACTCTTTTATGAGCGTTATAATTAGGGTTATAGCAAATGATAGTGGAACTAACAGTTTCAGGGGTTACTCGGTGAAATTTCTCCATCATGTCCATTTGGAAAATGGAATTGCAGTGTTTTCTTCCCTATGAAAATACTAATGTACTAAAAGTCCTTTATTTACTCCGGAGATGGAATCTATATGTATATTTAGTGAGCGTTCCGACGGTTGGTAAAGCCTTAATATTTTTCAACGAAAGACGTGTTCGTATGAGGTACTATAAGTATTCAACAGTGAATATTGGTGCAGTGAATTTTGAGAGCGATCACTATTTTAGATTCCATGTACCGGAGATTTTTTCGAGGAGAGTCCGACCATCAGTTTGGAAATTGCGGGTCTACCAATAGAAAATAGAGGTTAGTTGCAAATTTGAGCGAGGGTACTCGATGAACGGTGGACAGAAGTCGACATAAAGATGTGAATACTCGAATATTTTGTTAGCATATCCTTGAGAAAGAGAATCTTATCAAATCACACAGAATCCTATGAAGGTATTTGACGACTGGAAACGGCCAGCGGCCGTGCCTTCGATCACCCGAAGGACAGGACAGCAGCTCTTCTTCATACGAGTGAAGTAGGAGGACACAGATGGGAGGACACAGGTGCTACCCCTCCATTCTGCCAGAGGTGCCAGTTTGTATAGCGCCACCTCTTTGGGAGCATGTGTTTGTTAGTTTTTTATTGCTTTCGATACACCGTCAGTCTGTGTGTGAATTCCATAATGGCTGATGTGAAGGAATTAAATTTATCTGCATTACGTTTTGAGTCAATCCCAATAAAACTGCTGCTGAAACCCAATAGATGCTAAAGGAGGCTTTTGGTGAGCAAGCTCTCTAAACCAAGCAAGAACATTTGAGTGTTTTAAGCGGCTCAAAGATGGCCGGGAGTCTATGTGGAGGATGACAAAAAAGGGATTTTACGATGGGTCAATACTCAAAGATCCCGTTGATGGCTCGGGCATGCATGCTTAAGGACTTGGCTATGTATTTTACAGTGTTGGTATCTATGCCTCGGTATGTCCTAGTACCATATATATTCGGTAACCCGGTGTGGCTATTTGGTGTGACATGCTACTTTCACGTTTTTTTATGGTCCGATTTAATGGCCTATAGCATGGTTCTTTACCGCTATTGCTCTCTCCGCCAAGCAATTGACGAGTACTCACACCCGGGAACCCAATTTGTAAAAATCTGCTTGTCAATATATTGTCACGTAACCATTTGAAATTCTGAGTCGTGAGATAGCCAAAAAACGAACACCCGACGCGGAATTAAACTTATCGAAAAGGTACCGGACGTGGGAATTCACTTGCGGCAATTCAGAGCACCACTTTGCATCGGAGTAAAAGACGACGGTGACCGCACAATAGACATCGACTGCCGAGGGGGAGAGAGATTAATGGGATCGTTTTCCCTTCGCACACACGCAAGAACAAGGAGAAGGAAACGCACGCGTATCCTCATTTTTCAATTTCTTTTCTCTTTCGTGGCTTGCGTCCTTCAATCCGTTTCCTTTCCGTCCTTCAATTCCATTGCGTTGACGCAGGTCGATGCAAATGAATTAGTGATCGTCTCGAAAATGAAATCCTGGCCCGTTCAACAATTTGCATTTTATGACGCAACCTCAGTAGAGATCAATCCGACGGATGAAATGCGATTGTGGAGCTTTACTCGTTTCCTAGCCTTTGTGAGTGAGAAAAATGTACACATTCAGGGTTGGAGGGAAGGGAGTTTCGGCGGTGGGACGATTCCTTTTCCCTCGGACACCTGCAGATTCCCGGTTTAAGTCCTTGGTATTCGGAAAATCTCACCCCTTGGATTTTTTTTTGCTCAGGGTGTCACAAAGAATCACCCTAATTTGGACTCTCCAACGGGTATCCAAACGCTCTACCAGTGCCAAGTTTTTCTCTTTGAGGCGCGATTGATAATGCTTCGTGAATTGAACAGGGGCAACTATGATAGCTTATAAAATGGATGTGCGAGTATTTTCGTGGAACATAAATTCTCATCATCGCGAGTAGCAACTCCGTCTTTTTGCGTTCAGTGTTTCACCTGTTCTTTTCTCTCTTTATCGGTGGAGGCAACCACAAAAATGTTCCGAACGCTAAAAGTCATTATTTTTTTCAGGTGAAATTTTAAGGCTTCCTCTCCCTCAGAAGAGACAGAAAACATAAATAAATTCATTCATTTCACCGTGCATCGGACGCATACAGGTATTGAAGTGGAAGGTGGAGCGTGACTCCTCCGTCTAAATCGAAATGAAGGAACTGAATATCTGCATTATTTATGATTGTGGCACCATTTTGCGTTGACTTTAACACGCATGAAATTAAAATGTGTCCAAGCGCAAAATCTTACACCTCTTACATTTCTGTATCTCGCTTTCGGTTATTGAAAGGTAGACTCCTTTCTTTTCTCATAATTAACGTCGCACTGAAACCAAAAAAACAACAAGAGAAGCGATAATTACCAGAGCTGAGAAGTTTGTGAAATTAATATCTCTAAAATATTCATGCAAATATGCGGAGAAACTACCGAAAAACTCGATGGAATTGACAGGACATTAGAGAATGTTTGCGAAAAATGAATGAGGGAATTCTTGGAGAATCAAACGCCATTTTGTGTATTCCATATTAGCTGCAGCAATCTACTTCAAAAATTTGTGTTTCTGCATTGAGAATGATGTTCCGATATCCAATTTTTAATAAGTAACAGAAGTGCTATTCCACAGGACAAATTTTTAATATGGTTTCTCAAATTATTACAGTATGATCAGGTACCTGATCGTTTACGAACACAGTAAACTTGAAGAATTTGGGATAATGGTCATTGTTTGTTAGTCTCTAAAATAGAGTGGAATTTTTATTATTATTTTATATTACCTATAGGTATTTTTAAAAACTACTCACTCCTGTGAGTAGATTTTCATCGTAACGCTTGTCTGATACAGCTGTAATTAGTAACTGTACCTACTGAATGAAACATTTGATACTCGACGCGCATGAATTTCAGTTCTTGACAAAGCTAGTCAATGTGGGGTGGGGAGTAATAATTTTCCGCAAGTGATCATTAAAATTTCCAAAAACTGAAATAATTGAGATTAAGAAACGAGTAATTTGAGGTCGATAACTATAGATAACTGGAGAGATACGTTTTTCGAAAAGAATGGTGATGTAATTTTCATTTCCTTTTCCTTAACCCCATTTCTTGATTCAAATGCTTTTAGGAGATTGTAGGCAGAAACTGAATTAAGGAGTTCGATAAAAGTAATTTAGACATTATACATAATGCTTGGTGATCAATTACGCCAATTCTCTTATATGCTTACATTATAGGGAACCAAATTAACGTTGGAAAGATATGATAAGTTTCAGGTAATGCCTGAGAATAATTTTGTAAACCGAAGTCATTCACTTTGCTCACTTGTGGTGCGCACAGACAAACTATCTTAGTCAATGAGACGACTTTTGTGGTCAGAGGGTTATGACATATTTTCTTTATGGTTAGCTTGTTTTGTTTCCACTTTTGTGGATTTGAGTGTCAGATGTGTGTTTTTACTTGTCGCTTCGATCCCTATGGTTAAAACACACGGATGAATTGAATGGCACTCCCTTTCATTCATTCGATTGAATATTTTTTCTGACAGCTAATTTAAATTATTCTCCCAACCATAAATAGTGTTCTGGATGGAATTAAGCTTAAAAATTCAGGTGACAATCACGAGGTCGTCGCAGGTGTTACTTAACGTAACAACTTCATTTCAAGGGGAAAGATAAAAAAATGCAATTTCACAATTGACAACACACCAATTACTGGTGAATAAAAAAATATAAAATGAGGCTGTCATCCCGAGATTTGTCGTTGTGATCGTAGAATCATTGATTTCGCCAAAGCTATTTAATATGAAACAACTTGACAATATTTAATTTGATATGGAAGTTATATTATGTTTACAATCGTTCCAAAAAAGTTTCCTTAAGTATTTTATCTTCGGTCAGGTCCTTCCGTTATAGGACCAGTTTACATGTACTCAAATGATGACAGCGTAAATGCCAGGTTATAATAGTGAGAGCATATGCGTCAATTTTTGTAAAACAGAATATTTACGTTGGTATCATCGTGCATGGATGTATGGTAATCGACATTATATCAACACATTTATAAGAACTTATTAGAAAGTTTGTAATAAATAATTAAGTTCACATACTGCTTATAAACACCATATGTATAATTTCTGCTGACAGACTGCAGAAAGAATGCTACAGTTAAAAGAATAAAAACTTATTTCATGCAAAGATTTGGTAATTTGGTTGAATTATATGTAATGCTCTCGCACATGATATAAAAACGAACTTACTGTCAGTAAATCGAATGCTTGGTGTGTATAATTTTATGCATATGACCATGACCCTATGCCTAAACTGCTACTTTCGCAAACTTTTACGTAATCAAAATAGGACATAAATAAATCGTGACTTAGGTTTCAATACACTTTTGGGTAAACGGAAAATATATAAAAAATGATGTCTGAGGAAACACATTTCATGGTAATCTCATTTTAATTTTTTTAATGAGTTTAACTTCACACAAAAACATTTTGAAAACATTGGATTGAGTTTTTCAAGTTTAGGTCTTTATTTCCAAGTATTGTAATTTGCGCGATTTTAAAACAATTTTAATACTATTTATTATGTTGCTATTTTATTCATATCTCAAACCTAGGGATTTTTCGTTGCTATTATATTTATTTCCTTTAGGCCCAATTTTACAATGTGTCGATAAAGCCAATAGTCAGATAGCGTAAAGGTCACCGGCAGGTCCAATTTTAAAAACACTTTAAACAGCTAGTTAATGAGTAAAATCATATTAACCGTATTAATAACAAATTTAAGGTAACACCGTAGCGATCGGTTATGGTTTCACCAACGATTATAAACTGATATTTGTCTTTGATCGGAGGTTAAAGTTAAACTTTAGTTTAACGAGACATCATATATTCCCCTCTCTTTGCTGTTTTTTATTCTGCTTTAAACCAGAAGATTGACGGTGAAGAGAATGAGACCCAATCCTAGGATCATTTTCTATGATGGTATGGTACTTCAAATTTCTCTGTGGATTCCTGCGTGGATTTCTGTGTGCGTTTCTCCAATGCCTCATTACTTTCCCCTTGGGTTGAACTTTTATTTGAAATTATTCTCTAAAATTATTGTTATTAATGTGGTCATTCTTTATCCAATATATATTCCTCTATCTCATGTATCAACTATAAAACATGTTTACCTATTTTATTCTGTCAATAATTTTGAACATTCAAAATACATGGTATTAGCTTTGATCTACTTCCTATTTGATGTGTATGGCGTTTGCATATAACAGAAGCTGACAGGAACTCAATCATAGCCATACCTAATATCCTCCCAAGTTTATTGTTCTCCGTAATTCCAAGCTCTTATGTAAAGAATTAAGTCGAAATTTGATGAAATAAATAATAAAAAAAGACCGTGCGCCGGGCGCTCTGTTTTTTGCTTCGAGGCGCTGAGTCATTTTTTTCTGGCCGTCATAATTTTAAAGTGGAGAAGACGAAAATATGTAGGCCTGCGTTTCGAATGAAAGGCTGGCGTTTAAACCGTCCTTGCGAGCGCTATCACTTTACTCTTGAGATGCCAACGCTTTCTTCAAAAGCTCCAGAAATATATAATTCCGCTTGTCCTTCTGCCTATATCCATCTAGGTATGGGTCATGAGTTTTATGGTCTGGGAATAAGAATGCTATTTGGAATGACGCGACGGGACGACTTCCTATTCCTTTTACATTTCAAGACACGATACATTTCGGCTACTTTTGAATCTTTCACAGAGGGAGGTAAAAATTAAAGATCTTCTATCTTCATACTATGCGACTCGAATGGAATTCGACGATCGAGGATATCAAAATAAAGAGAAAAAGGAAGCTCTTTTCGGATACGTGATCTCCAGCAGGTGAGCTTTTGAGACGAGCCCTTCAGTGGCTGTTGTCTTAGGGTTCCTTGGTGTAAGCTATTAAAACGAATGCCGAATGAAGGGTGCGTACTCTGAAGCAAGGTCACCAAGCAATCAACACTCGCTCACGCCTTATTCAACGAGCGATTTTCCTTATTTGGATGACTCTCCCTGCGATATTCAATTAAGGACCGGGGTGCCTCCAAATCCGTTTACCTGAATGGCTTAAGGAGACTCGTAAGCAGAACGATTACCTTATTATCCGACGGAGCGGTAATAACAGTAATCAACCTGGGAGTTGGTTTTAATAGGCGAGGGCGGAATTCATCTCGAGCTGAGACCATAAAGCGTATGAAATTCAAGCATTTACAGGAAAAGGGGGGGGAGGAGGTAGTTTCTTTCCTTATGCCACCTTTCGGTTTTACTCTGGCAAGGTTTTCTGGTATCCATGAAAAATCGCACTGCTCGTTTTCTAGATGTAGTATTTGCCCAAAGAGCGGCCACGCGGAATTCGAACCTGGGACTCTCCGGTCGGTATCTCTGCGCTCTGCTCACTGGAATATCACGCCGCCATACGCCACACATAATGCAAGAGCACGCGATCTCATCTCATAAAAACTTAGCTTCTCCACGCGGTCGAGGGGCTAATGTGATGAGAAAAATAATGGAATGTGATATTTCACATTAGCTAGACCACAAAAGAGCAAGCAAGATCCTCTAGATTTGTCTAAATTTGTTTCATCACCACCAAATATGTATGCATGTTATCAATCACAGGATTGATCTGCATCGGCCCTCAATGCTATCCTGTTGTCGCCCATCATTCCTTCGTACCTTCTTGAGCTGACAACTTCAATCATTTGCTTCTCGTAATTCGTTTACTTCCTCTGTAGTTCCCCCCTTCTGTTCCTTCAATTACGATCCCTGGTAAACTATTGTGCCTCGAAATGCATCAAATTAATTTTCCCCTTCGCCTTTTCGACATTAACATTACGCCTTTCGCGTATTTCATTTAACAACCAATCCGAAAACAGCCAAGTTGACCGTTTGCATCGAATTATTAACCAAGATGTAACGACAAGAAGAATCAGAAACACCCAAGCTCTAGATGGAGCTAAACCACGTAAGAGGGAATCGAACCAGCGATCTCTGGATTTGCGAGGAGAGGGACACCCATTCAGACGGCCTTCATTCTGTCAACATGTCATGTCAACATTCCACATGTTATTCATAAAGACTACCTTTATTTCCCAAGTATAGGCGTCACGGATTAGCTTATATAAGGCTTCGCCAAAGTTTCCTCAATATATTTTTATTTCTGATGGTACTCCATCGATTCCCAGGGCTAGTTTACCCGCAAGTCCTTTACCTGTATCGTCAAGTTCAGCTCAAAGAATGAAGTCTCAATCCTCATAATCAGTCATGGAACCTCCGAGTGTCTTGCACGCATTTCATTTCCGCTAAAAAGCTATTCCAATGACAATTTTCCATCTTTTCGTTCGGTCTTCATTATCAGTATGAATTTTTCATCGTTTCCATTCCGAATGGCACTGACCTTTGCTCTGCGTTCATCGAAGGAGTGTCTCGCAGTCTGTAAACTGCTCGCTACGTTGATAAATTACTACGAGAAGAAAGTATGCAAGTGTTACAAGGTTGTTATAGAAACTGGGATGGAAGTCCGTTCGGTCACGAAGAGAGAGCAAACCTGGTTTTGAGAATTAGAAAGGTACAGGACAATCGAGTTTACTTCTGACACCGAGGGAATTATCAAGACCCACACTGCAGTGGTAGATTTGACAGCCCTGGAATACGTAAGAGAAACGGGGAATCCCGCACTCACGGATACGAACATCAACTCGTTCTTTGTCTCGAAAATGTAGCGTTCAGAATAAGAACGAGATTAAACTTCCCAACTGTTTTCTTCAAAATACATCTTTACATTTTCCTTTCAGAAACACACTCGACAAAGAAAATTCGTAATAAGTCCTATAACTGCATACCTAAATAGTGGAACCAAATTGAAAAACTAAAACTACGCACCTTTGCCACATGTTCACGTGACGGTACGCAAGACGTGACTTAAAATCACAAGCAAATTTCCGGATTCGATCCCGGAGGCCCAGTTAGGCCAATTGATTATTCGCCGACTTTGATCTGATCAATTTCCACCTGGTTCAAAGTGTTTAATTTAATTGAAATTCCACCAAATTGGAATACAGACACGATTCATTTTTCGTGCCATGTTTTTCTTCGCAGTTCATACTGTATAGAATTCAATCCGAAAACTTCGTCGAAGAAGTTCAAGGGCACGAGGCCAAAAATTCTGTAATAAAAATGGTACTACTCCAAACTGACGGCAGTGCAGAGGAAGCTTCTTACATAGGTAGATCGTAGACTAGACTTGAAATTTCACTAATCTGTGTGACCAACAACTAGTGCCCTTTCGGAGTGATTAACTCGTTGATCGTCGTTGGAGAATGTACCAACTATCTTAAGTCACGTCGTTCTTCCATCGCTATGGTGACTATTATAGGTAGATGGCGAGCACCTGGCGCTCATGCCAGTCGAAAAGCGAGCGCTTATTGGGATAGAAAAATGGGAAGGGCTAAAAAATAGCGCCCTCTCTGTATTCTCGGAGGTCATTTCCAGTTCCGACAGCAGTCTCGCTCGTTATTTTAGGGGTCGCACTCAGCCTATTGAACTGTCTCCTGCTCTTACTGGCTAATTATTTGATTGAATTAATCATTTTAAATCAGGATCATCATTTTGATTTCTCACCTAGCCTGCCATAATTCACGAGCCGCTTGTCCTTATCGGCGAATTAATAATCTACCCTTGACGTATCTACCACCTTCCATGGAGGCGAGGACAAAATGGTTTTTCTTCCCATAAACAGTACTTCATGGCAGCGTGTAAGAGTGTGCTCATTCCCCACCCCCTCCCTCCCCACCCTTTATTGCGTGGAAGCGAAACTTGGGCAAGCCAGGATAAGCTTTTATTCCGAATAAATACGGTGGGCACGGAGAACTTGAGAAATACTTGAGGTAAAAATGGGAAAGGTGGATGGATTGAGGAATGAGTGGGTCACGACGGAATGCGGATTGGATGGACCGGTTGTAGGCATTTACGGAAGAAGAGTGCCACGCTCGTCGTCTGGTCATATTGAGGGAACGGGTGTGAGTCGAATCGCCAAGCAGGTATGGGTAGGTGCATGAGGAAAGAGTGGATGGTTCGAGAGGGGGTGGACCGTGGCATGCACGAATGCGATTGAACGGGCTCTCGAGATGAGATGCATTCGGACGGGGCTGTACGAAGGAATTAGATGAGCGACGCGGAGTAAGTTTCCCGAAATAACTGAAAATAGGGAACCGTGTGAATGTTGTGTACGTATTTATATTTGTATAAGTAGTTCGACTAGTCGCTCTAAAATCGACTCCTAGGTTTGATAGCACGGAAGGGCGGTCGTTGTCGAATTCTCTCCACTTTTGAATGGACTATCTACTCGTGGAAACTCTACTATTTACTACCGTAGGACTGCGAAGCTGATATTTGTTAAGCCACCGCCATGATTTAGCTCCCAAGCCTAAATAATTTTGCCATCGCTGCAGGATTACAATAGTAGCTAGATGGTGGCTCAGTTATTTCGGCTTCGACGTAGGTGGATTCGAATCA
>LYUA01000574.1:38598-52351 GCA_002093875.1 Calopteryx splendens | reverse complement strand
AGGGATAAATATATAGGACAAGTGAAGAGGGGTGTAATAAGGAAGACCTAATGTGGAGTGAGGGAACTAACGTGGGATAGGAAAGAATGGAGGGCTGGAGTCTACCAATCTTTGGATTAAAAGACTGGGCTGTATGGATCCGATACCTGGACTTTGATGCAAGAGGGAGAGAGTATATTAGAGTGGATTTTGTGATATGGGTATCAAGAAGAAGAGAGAAAAATAAAGGGAATGGTTAGAGGGAGAATAACGACGAGGCGAGGTGGAGGAGGTGCATTGAGAAGAAGTAGTAAACCAGGTATCAATGGCCAATATGACCTGGATTCTCCTTATATATCCTCGTGACTAAATTATAGGTTCTTTGAACAAGACGTGGTATGTTGAAGTTCGTGCCATACGGAAGACGTAGTTAGTCCAGCTATGGTGATGCCAGGGATTCGGTCTTAATGGAACAAACTCGTAGCTACGGGATTAATCGGCTCACGTTTGCACGACAGGATAGAGGGAATGCTTCCGAGGCAAATGCTATCCTTCCCTCTCCTCCCGTTTGGTGCTCTGCGGCATTTTCTCCACTCCTTGGTATCGTGCGTCGTTTACCACTGCGCATATTTTTCTAGGTGAACGCGGAGATTCGACTAAAAAAAAAGGAGTAGCATTCTCGGGCTTTTCTCTGGGTGCCGAGGGATTCGATCCAAATTTTCAAGCGTCAGCAGTGTCGTTGCGGATGACCTCTTCCCTTGGTACAACTTATTATTTACCTAGTGTGAACCATATTTAGCAATCATTATATGATGAGGCATGAAAAATACCAGAAAATAAATCTACTGGGAATTTCAGGGTTACCAATAACAAACGTTTTACTGTAATCAAACGTCAGCAACAAGAAAGAATAAAATGTTTTATGTTACGAAACACAAATTTAATAGAAACAAAATAACGATGACAGAATTAATGAACTAATCTGGTAACCCTGAATGTGTTCGTTTCATTCGCCAAAAATCTTAGCATGGGGGTGAGCTATAATTTCAACATCAAAACCAACCTCTGGGTGAATGACTGTGGATAATTTGGCCTACAGGTTAAAATGGTTGACCTCTCCTCGGAAAAATACAATTTTTTGCCCTTTTTTATGAGTCACTAAATAATGCTGCTCGCGAAACCTTGGTAGAAACATTTAACAATCGGTAACAAAAATACTGCTGGTCTATAGTGCTTCCGTAAATGCCTCTACAAAATTTCTACCAATACCTGCACGGAAACAAACCACTTTGTCAGGCACCGAGTCACGGTGTTTTTCAACCAACGGTAGATGCAAAAGCATCATGCGAGCGGTTACCAACTCCCCGAATGATTCTCAGAATCGCTGATTTTTCTACGCATTATCAATGTGAATCTACAAATAAATGCCGCTAATAGAAATGTGACTAACATTCCGTAGCAATCATAACATTGTTCACTCGTCCAGGTTCACCAACAAGCCACTGCTCCAAAGTCACGCGACATTACTCCTGGCGAACAGCCACAGATTCCCTTCATTGCAGTTCTGTTCCCTAACAGTCACTTAATAAAATCTTTATTCCATGCTGCATAGTGGGCGAGCAGTGGGGTGCATGAAATTGAAAACACACGCTTCCGATTGGTGCACTGGCTCTTCACTCTTCGTGTTTTGTCTTCACCTTATGATGCCTTGCACTTTATATTCTAAGGATCTCCACCAACCCCTCCACCTTCCCGTTCAGTTTCGCCCCTACTCCGTCTGTCGTATCTGAAATGACGCAAGAGCTGGACTATTCTCGACCGTGCTTTATTGTTGACCGAAAGCAAGTGTCCTTTCAGCCCGAAAAAAATTATGTTGAATACTCTCGGTAAGCACTCTCTTGTACATCTCGTGATAAAAAATAATAACCAAATATTAGGCGGATTCTATTAAATTCTATCAGCACTTGACCAAGCATATGCAATTATAAACTTAGTTACTCACTATGTATCATACTTCCTAACGCTCAATTAAGTTCTCCACTCCAACTTCAACATTTTCTTCCACACACAGCTTTTAGCATGGCCACAATTATGTACTGTAAAAGTTTACCAAGGTATCACCTCTACCGTTATGCCTGAATTAAAGTATTGATACATTCGTGACCTATGCTCAGGATGTGCTATAGTGTTGGTAAAGGTGCTAATATTTTTTTGGTCACCGATTTTCCCTGTGGTCCGGTATGTGCACTTGTCTTCTATAGCTTGTCCATTAACGGTTGGGTTTGTCCTAAAAATATTTCTTCTTGTTGAAAAAATACACGTATTGTAATTAATTAATCGGAATCCGTTGCCGCGAAAATTCAATCCGCTTTGGTAACAAAAGCGGAAAATGTTTAAATGGATGAAGGGAGTTTAAGTTATTGCAAGGAATAGAATTTGTCACCCCTAACCAATTTAAATTTTCGAAAATTTCTTTCATTGTAGTGAATTACCTAATAAATGATTAGCTTGGTGTTGAAATATCCAAATAGTGTTTGCCGAGTAAATATTCCCTATGGCAAGAAAGCACGATAGAACACTTCCACCCCTATGAATATCAGTATCTTGGGCAATCAACAGATGAAATTTTTAAAACAGATATTTAAGATTATCAAAATTGGGATAGGTGCATATTCCATCGAATTACTCACAGCAATCAACCCGAAGGTCGAATGGGTCGGTGAGGGTGGAGCTCACCTAGTACTTATCTTATGAAATGAATCTTTGATGAATCTTATGAAATGTTATCAATATATATTGACAATTGTGCATTCTGTCAATCAATACTCTCTTTTGCGCATAATATTTTTACAAAAATAATAGCTCGCCACTTCGATTTCATCGTAATTGCTCAACAACTAGATATTATTCCAACGGAATAAATACTTCACCATTAGTATTTTCTCTGCTAGTTTCAACTTTTTGGAGGGTTAATTCATAATAATTCACCATTCGAAAAATGAGCACCGCCCTACTTTATAGTTGTCTTGAGTTATGATACTTGCGGTTCACTGAAATGCCTAAGGTCTTCAGGTATTTTCAAGAAAGAATTTTATACGTTTTCACGATAAATTCAACCGAATAAGGTACATGACATCATTGCTTCTTTGATAGGCTAAACTGGGCGAGTATATATGGAAATAAACTGGAGTTGAAGCATTAAAATATGAGGCAGTAGTTAAAATCAGCGTTTCAGAGTTCAGCGTTTAGTTTAGAGAATATTTTATGCCCTCATAAGACCAATGTGCACGTTTTATAGCTGAAAATATAAAATCTTACGAAAGATATTTATGTACCCATCAATTTTTATACCACACTTGCCCTCCAATGCACTAGAAGAGGGCAGATTTATGATGATAATTAACACCACACTGTATCGTAAAAGAGCTTGTAGGACTTCATTTCTTAAAATTTCAATATTTAATTGTATTTATTTTTAATGCGTAAAAGAATTTATATAATCCAAGATGTTGTTAATGAGAAGGTAATACAACCTCAAGGCCGTCACTTGATAGTAATCACACCGGTTTCTGAATATTTTAATTAAAAGGTCACTCTGACTCACTTGCTTTGCGTACGAACTGAAGCGGATCAAACAACATTGAATGAAATTTAAAAAAAAGTTCAGGTGCATGCGATCTTTCATATCCTAATCGATAGTCTCAACCACCTTCGTCTGCCCTTTCGACGACGGTTCGTCCCCTCCTCGTCACCATCTGCTGATTAGAAGCACAGATATTTTTTTCCCCCGCAAAGTCGCGTCGATGATCGTGTGCGTGAGTTTATTCATTGACATAGATTGGCAGGGATTCATCCAAATTGACGGGATAGTACTGTTAATCTTATTCATGAATTTAGCCATCGGGCAGTAGGTATAAAGTCGCGTTCGAGCTCCCAACCCATCCACACTTGCCTCTTACCGATATCCTTCGAGAGCGTTCGTTGCCAATGCATCTTGCAAACCGAGGGCGATGCGGGATCAAGCTCCCGCCCTCCCACCCACCCGCACCCCCTGTGGCCATATCTTCCATCTCTCCGCAACCACTGTCACTGAGAATGCCTACCTTATGGCCCTAGAAGGTACCTAAGTCCTTGAACGCGTGAGACTGTGAATCTCCACAAGAGGTGAGGAGAACAGAGGTGAGGACCCACTTTAAAGCCTTCGGCAGGCGGAAGAGTAAATGCACCCACGGCTTCGATGTAGCGTTAGCTAATTGACACGACGATGAAGATACAAAGTGAACCACCAAGAGGTATTGATTTAGGCGGTTTCTGGTTTGCAATGCTCCATTAATGATCGCTTATAAATGTAGGAAACAAAAAAATATCCCTTTCCTGCTCGTTCAAGTAGAATTAATGATTTTTCAAACGTGTATTCTGCTTTCGAATACGTGAGAACCCTCTTTGATAAAATATAAACCATTTTAAGGAGGAGCGTGGGAGAAAGAGAATATCCTTCTTGACGGATGAATTTTTGAATCAGTAGTATATAAAACTGGCCCGGTTCTAAGTATTGACCTAGTTTCTCCTGATATTGGAAAAGCCTATGAGTCGAAAATACTAACATGCCATTCCTTTTGTTACACCTCGGCCTTGTGTGTTGGTTTTTTTTACATCCAGCGTCCCCAGACTTTCAAGAAACTAATTAGTCAGAGCTATAAACCAATAGAATCCATTTTATATTAAGTAGGAATTAATAAAATTAAATAACGATAGGTATATGAAATGCCTTCGACAAAGGAGCGGGAACTGTGTTTCGTCCCATTTGAGTTTAGTAAGGCCTTCGATGGGATTAGTTTATCTTTTATTCACTTTATTTCTCTGGTGAAAGCTTGCAATTTTTCATTTCCTCTCCCCAACTGGTTTTATTGCTAACTGGTCGACCGCAACCATGCAGTTAAGAACCATCGCGGGAATCTCTTCAGTCGGACGTACCCCATAAGTACCACGGTCTCGTAAGCAGCCAGGTCCATTCGTCCCCGGCTCCTTTTCTTATTAATCCCATTGATATCCCGAATGAACGGATGCACACGAGATACATAATGGAGATTATCTGAAAACATATCGCCACGGTAACCCGGTAAAATGTACGGTGCTCTTTGTAGTATTGATGAGGATTGAAATGAAACTCCTGCTGCCACAAGCTCGTTAGCTTTCGCTATAACTTTTTTTCTAAACTCCACCACGATCAAAGGCCTCATATTTGGTTTCCCTGAGGTAGTTTATGTCATTCACGCATTCACGGTGCTTCATACATTGTATGATTAAAATAATCCATATTGGAGAATGTATAAAATTAGAACTTTTTGCTCTTTGACCAAAAAATTTATTGTTGCACACATATAGGCTCTTTTAGCAAATTCAGGGCTAAAAATATTATCCGTGATTAGTGTCACTGAGCTTTGGAGGGAGGAAGTTATTTTTCATGCCTAGAATGGAAACGTGATACTTGAATTTCTCCTCAAATCATTGTATTCATTTTGGAAAAATCCGCGTTACCATGGTTAGTGGCATTCCTCTTTTTCAAACCTGTGCTTAACCTCGGGGTTACCATGGTCTAATGAAAAATCATGCATAATAAAATAAGTGAATTTTATCCCCGCATTAAATGCATAAAAAAATTCTCCCTCAGAATACTGGGAAAACAGAAATGTCTTCATTGATTTTTCCCACAATTATGTACTGCAGCCTAGTTACAACGGATTTAAGGAAGGAGAAAACATTATGAATCTGAGTAAGATAAAGCTTTAGGCTTGTATTTAAACTTTTAAGAGATGGTCGCAACATAATTGCACCTTTCTGCATTAAACCTCATTGCATTAATACCATCGCACGAAAAAAATCTTTCAGCCGATATTTTTCTCATTCTTTAGAGGAAAATATCTAGAATATTTTTTCCATATATTCGTGACTGGGCCATTTTTGAGAGAAAAGTCTACCTACCCTTGTAGACTCATAATAGTTAAATTTGCCTGGTATTAGGCAGCCGGGAATAACAACAAGTTTCCAGTGCCATTATGTGTCATGAAAGTAATAAACTACAATTATTTTTTATGAGAAAATCGTTTAAAAAAAAACTCGCTCCATGGAATTGATAAGTTTCTGCAGAGAAAATTCAGACATGTCAGTCACGCTGAGGCAGCAACGAAATAAAACCGTCCTTGAGGCGACAAAATTATATTAAACATTTGAAAACAACAAAATATCTAATAATGTATAGCTTGGAGTTCACGGCGCGGAGAACATACTCTAACAAACTCTCTGAAACCTAAAGTATTAATTTCTATGCTATACGGAAATATAGGTAAAAATACTGGGAGAATTACTGAATGACAATTGTTGACAATGAGTATTATGATCTTACAGAAAGGAGATACATGGCAAGAGATTAATCGTTGAGTCGATAAAGGACTAAAATTTCGAATTAGTTACAAACTCGTCTGAGAAAATGTAATGCCTTAAATAATTATTTTGACATTTTTGCTAAAACCTTTTGAATGTTACCCTATCTTGAGTGAACTGATGAGTTACGTAATCATTAACCGTAAAGATTTATTTAAGCAATTGTAGCCAATCCCAGCCAATAAATCTCCTTGACAAGGAGAGTGAAGCATGAGTTCTCAGGCAGAGTAAACAGTCGTAGCTAATGCAAACTTCACAGAAAGCAAGCACTCAACAAGTCCTTATCGGGAGGCGAATGCCGCAGGATAGGAAAATGATCATCGTCACCTCTGTATTAAGCTGCGCATGTTTCCGAGATCCCGGAAGCCTATTACCTGTGAGGCATTGTGGTGTCGGTCCAGCGTTATCATCTGAAATCGTTGCCATTGTTAGTCTTACAAACGAATGAGAAGAAAACTTGGTAAATTTTAGAATCGAACATTGCATGAATGTGGGGTCACATTGCTAATGGGAGTTTTGTCGAGTGGTCTGCCAATGCTAAAAGCATGTGACCAAATCGAGTACATATTTTTACAAAACCACTACATTTTCTTCCTCATGCGCTGGATTATTAATATTTTCATATGAATAAACATTCTGGTGAGAAAATAATTCTACCTAGATAATTGAATGGGCTGGCTTTTTTACTCATACCTCTTTCAGAGGCGAAGGAAACAATTATAGATATTTTGCTTCTGGGAGTTAACCACACAGAGAATCTGTTGTTATTTTTGAGCAAGAAAAAAAGAGGAAAAACACAATTTGTTTTTAATTTGACCGAAAATTTTATAATTCACACTACCTTGTTTACCACACTGCAATAACGTCGAAACTATGATTGACAGTTGCCTTGGATTTTTCAACTCGGTAATTACGGGTAATTCAGGTTTTAAATCACATCAATATTGTAGAAAGTAATTAATTTATTCTCAGAAACTTCTATGTTCATAAATGATAAAAGTAAACAGAGCAAAAAAAGAAATTTGAAATAAAAGTCCAAAGAAAAATTGAGCCAAAGGAAAAATGCGAAACGCCGCTCTTTTGCCCAAACATGTCGACTCGCATTATCATTGCTCGCTGACGTGGCAGAAGTTAAACAAAAAACAATTTCACATTCAGTTTCAAAGTGGAATCGTTTCTCATTCAACCTGTTCAATGTTATTCATTTAATCAATGCTCAAACTTTAATAAATTCCACGATGATAAACAAGATAGGCAGGAGTTTCTGTTGTTCCGCACCAACAACCGTTTCTTTATTTTTCGCTGAATTATTTTTTTCATTACAAACAATCAAGTAACTTTGACCTCTGCGTAGACTTGTAGCAAAGAGACAGGTCCACAAAAACGATATTTCGCTTCAATTGCAGCTCGATAGCAAAGGGATCTTCGACCAAATTAAAATTGCCCAATCTTCTTACAAATTGTATATTCACATAGGAATTTATCTGAATTGTTAATGCCACTCTACCGGTTAAGGCAGGTCACACGCAACTTCAACCCTACAAAAACCCATTCCTCATTTCCGCATATTTTCCGCCACCTTCCATTCCATCTATCCATGCCTAATCTCTCCCTCCCTCTACCTCGCTTACACACATTCTTCCTTCTATCACATTCTTCAAACAATCCACCGCCACTCAGTACTCCCTGCATCCAATTTTCCTGGGCGTACCGAGTGGCTGAGAGGGATTGTTTGAAGAATGTGATAGAGGGGAATACATCGGGATATATGAATGATGAAGGTCAAACGCACAGATCGCTTAACTAAGGGTAAATGTTATAAGATGAGTAGGAGATGAAAGATTTGCTCGTGGAAACTCTTTGAAGGAAGAAAGAATGACCTGATGAAGGCAGTCGTTGAGGGAAAAATAAAGAGATAGATTTACAGAGGAATATCCCGTATCAGATGCATGGACCAAATAATGGCAGACGTCGGGGAAACGAAATGTGTAGAAATGAAGAGGCTGGCGAGTAACAGAGTTGGGTGGAGAGTTGCATCAAGCCAATTGATGGCCAGTGATGATGATGATGATGGTGATAGGATTATCAGTCTCTTATGATTGGTTAATGCTCACCTTACCTATGCTCACAGAATTTTCACAAGCGATATATGTTCATTTATCGGCGATGAGGGACTGAGAGTTGACATAACTGAGCATGGCTGGCCTGTTGGAACTACATCAACATTTGTGAAAATATAAAATGCAGCTACTTCTGGTAATTTCTATTCACCCATGGTGAGATCATCAGTGTTGATCATCACCGTTGATAACTAAGAAACGCGTTTGTTGTTTTCGGAGTATATGGCAAAATTGTTGTATTAAATTGAAAAATAAACCAGATTTATCCTTTCTGTAAGGGTTATCCCTGGTGAAAAGATAAAATATGGTGGTTGTATGGGAATAAAAGATGGTTGATTTT
The DNA here is from genome assembly GCA_002093875.1 of Calopteryx splendens. Lineage (NCBI taxonomy): Eukaryota > Metazoa > Arthropoda > Insecta > Odonata > Calopterygidae > Calopteryx > Calopteryx splendens. The sequence continues at coordinate 43,471 of LYUA01000574.1, read as the reverse complement.
CTTCTTCATCTTTGGAGTCCCTATCACTGCAGTTTTTCGTGACAATAAATCCCCATTTGAGGGGGGACACCCTTTTAAGCCAGTTATCCGTGGATATGTTTCTTCTAGAATCTATCAAGTGACTTGAGACTCTTTTTTTACAGCTTCAGCCGGCCAAGCATATGTTGCCTATCTGGGTGTTTCTAAGAGTACACATATAACCTACCATTACACCTGTATCGCTCGCATGAAATAGTTTTCTTCAATACTTGGTAGGCTGAGTTGGGGTACACGCATCTAAAGCTGTATTTTTTCCTCAATGCCACAAGATTTTCATCGACTGCGACGCCGCGTATGCACCTGCTTAGTATGCCTTCGGAATATTTTCGTTGAATGGTCGATAAATGCTATGGACTGGAGTTAATTTATCTGATTGACTACGGCATTTACGTTATTCACGTCATCGAACGGTACGGGCAATGCATCAAAAACTGTAATCTATTTTGCGACATAGTCGCATGGGACATGAGACCATGTAAAATATTATCAATGGATGATTTCAAATGGGTTGCTTGCTAAAAGATCTTTCACGTTCTAGTAGGAAACTTCATGAATGTCTTCTAAATTAAACAAGCTGAAAAACACGCTGCAAGCATCACATGTGTTTCATGCGAAACACGTATTTTTTTACGTAGACGTTTGTGCACGCAACAGCTTCATCGATAAAACTAAATAGCAAATTCCAGCTAACTAATTATTATTTTTTTCTATTATTATCAGCCAAAAGATAACAGTCTGACCGTATTACAAAGTGGTAGCACGTAATTTTAACATCTCGATGTGCACATGAAATGAACGAAATAAAAATCGACAGAGGAAAAACATATTAATATTAATCCACTTGACAGAGATTTTTTGTAAAAATGGATATCATTTCAACCGATTTCTGAAACACTTGAGAATCTTGGAGTATGGGCATGAACGCCAGTTGATATGCTATTCCATGCTTCAACTCTATAAAAGAGGGAGTATTTTCCCCATCACATTCTCCAAGTAGGAGGCTCAATTTTTCGTGCGTGGCCCTTTCTTGATACTACTTACACTGCGTCTTTTATTATATCGAAAATGACATACCTGGTGGCTTCACCTACGTAGTCATTGGACAAAGCCTTCAGTCTGGCGATTTTCCTCCTTTCCTCTAAAGATTCCAACTCAATATTTTCATCATTTCAGTGATAGGTATGGAATTGAAATCAATGAAAAGAAAATGAAAGTAATGAGTTCTTGAGAAATAGAAACCCCAAGGTAAAAATGTTGGAGAGCATTAACTTGAACAGGTAGAATATTTGAGCTATTTAGGTAGTGTTTCAAGTGTGCAAGGGGAAGGTATTCAATGTGTGTGTGTGATTATAGAGTGATAATTGCATTAGTAAAAGAAACATTTACAAAGAGAAAGGAATTAATGGCAAGGACTTTATCCAAGGATGCAAAGAAAAGACTGGTGAAGACGTTGACATAGGTCGCGGTTGTTCTGTATGTCTCGGAAACTTGGTCTTGGAGACAGGAGGGTAAACATAGGTCGGAAAATTTTGAGATGTGGGTGTGGAGAAATGTGGAAAAATTGAAATGGATGGAAAGGAAAACGAACGGTGAAGTTTTTGGAATGGTAGGGGAAGACGATTGGAAGAAACCCCAAAAAAGCCAGGAGAATTGGATGCGGGGTGTATTAAGTGACAAGAAAGTGTTGAAGACTGTTAACGGTAGGTAGAGGGAGGGAAATATTAGGAATGCTGAGTAAAGAGGTTATCTTCATCCACAGTGTTTCATCCCTACGATTAATTTACTGTCACCTTCCCTTCTTCCCAAATCAAGGTTATTTCCCTTAAACCCTGATAACCTTCCATTTTTCTGTCCTCCTTTATTAGGCAGCAACATTTAAGAGTTAAGTGGGCACCCGCTGCAAACCGTGTACGTGACGAAACACGTTACCTTTGTTGGCGTACTGTTCATCGGAGGAATTCTTTAATCCATCTACGTTCCACGGGGAATCCTGCAAGCCGCCTGAAAGGCGTGTGGCATGGGATGTTTTGGGCAACAATCTTTCCTAATAGCCCATCATTATGGAATGGTTATAAGATCAATTCATATTTGTCTATTACGACTGCTGCTTTCTTATTATTGGTGTTATTGTGATCGCGAACGGTTCGAGGAAAGAATGCGTTATTAAACCTATCAGTGACGGCGCATACTTCTCTGAATTGGGCGTCCTAATAATTTGCTTTGTGTTTGAAGCAAAGTCAAGCGACTTGTATCTTTCAAAAAGCCGAAGCCTCGTTCGCGCCCTTCGCGTCACTAATGACTCCCATCCTAAGATTGCCAATAACCCTGCCTGCACTCGCCTTCTTGTCGTAGAAATTTTTCACAAATCTTGAGGATCTTCTCTGAACTTTTCCTAATTCTTTCATAAACCCCTTCTCAGATGGTTCCCAATTTATAATATGCAGGTTCAAGTTTCAGTTGCAGTTCCCCTACATTTTTTATCAGATCCTCCCGGAATCCTTTCACGTCAGTTTCGTGAGTGTAGGACACTCACATCTCCCAGTGGTAGTTATTTTCGTGGGCATCACGTCTGTAAATGAACCATATTGGATTGGGGAACACAGGAGGAAACGTTTTCACTGATTTATAAAATTCTTGTAACCAGAAAAAAATCGAGTGTTCACGTCAATTACCTGTTTCCTTTGTAATGATAAAATAATCCGCACTTGGAGAAATTGCGCGATTTCGAATCATTTACTGGGATAACTATTACGCTTGCCTGTTAATACCATTCATAGTGCTTAACAATAATACTGTAATTCCGAACGCCCCAGCAGATAACACAAAAGGAGCCTTGGCAACGACGAATTCCACCCCATGAAAATCGTAAATAGCCAAGAATTTGGAATCCCTGATCGAATGGTGACCCTGCATTAGCGTTTGTGATCATTAGCTTTTATATAATCAAACTTTGAGGCTTTGCAATCTTTCCTTGAAGTCCATACTTCTAGGTGGTCAGACGATCAATTATTTACGTAAGACATTTTCACCTGAGCATTCATTTCTTGCTCGTATGTGTTCACGTGGTTCACAATGTCAGATTATATACCTTCGCCGCGAGTTATATAAGCATGAATTAATCACATTTTGTCTCAATGATGCAAATCACTCATTAAAATTCACTTATCCATTCACACTCCATACTTTGATTCACCTAACGCTCGAGCGGAAACCAATATGAATTGAAAACCACATTCGCCACTTGATAGGCAAGAACGTGCTTTCGTTAAAGAGTGCCCGAATATTTGACTTCGCAACAAAAACAGATCGTGTTTACAAAACTTAAAATGCGGAAACGAAATAGGTAGTATTTATTCTATCAGGAAGCCTTCGTCTCGTCCCCTGTTCGAAGGCCTTTTTCCTCCCCAATTGTGATTTTTTTTCTAATCCATTTACTTAATAGTCCAGCATAAGGTTAGATACAGTAAAAAAACACACACTTTTATTTCCCTCTCGGCGTTGAAGTCGAGCCGGGCCGGCGAGGGTCCTATCGCATTGCATGGAAATTTCAAATCGGGGCATCATGCCTGGCTGGCCGCTCGGCGTCGCGAACGACTTGGGGATTGACTGGCACGAGGCGAGTCGGTTTCTCTTCCGTTGTTCTCGCCAACTCCGATTGGCTCTGGTGTTCCAAAACGTTGCCCTCTCGGTCTAATATATAAATACGGTTGATTAATTGCATGGCAGAAGTAAAAAAGTTACGTAGAATAACTGCCGGAAGATAAGCATATGATTTATCCCGGTCTTCAAGAACTCCTACTTTCTCTGTAGGTAACTGCTTCAGAGTCTGATTTAGACGAATCCCCCTGGAGGTCACTCACTTCGTCGGCCACGTGCCGCTCTTCGCGTAAGGACATTTGCATATAGGCCTGCAATTACTCAGTCAAAGGGTTTCCCACTCCCTGAGGCCGGGGGTGGGGAAACGAACAATAAAAACGGAGTGGGGAAATAAAGGAGACCTGTAAAAGGGAAATATTATATGAGGTCAAGAGTTTCCTGCTGCTTTTGCAGCGATGCTGGGTCGTACGAGAGGAAAACGAATGCTTGAGTCCTTATATCCGATATTTTGTTCATATAATTTTGGACTTTTGAATGGCCTACTAATGAGGTGTGGGACTGGTTGTATTCAACCATGTTGTAAGTAAAATGACGCGATGGGTATGTACCTTTAAAATTAATAGATTTGACTGAGTCAATTAGTTTACAGGGGCCATCATTTTATAAAAATAATATTTTTTTCTCCTAATATCATGCAGGGGAAAAAGGGCATATGGGTCGTCAAAACTAATACGATAATATATCAAGATATATGCATCCATAAATGGTAAAAATAAGACACTTAAGACAATACATTTAAGCAAAAAAAGGTCCTTTTACGTAAACATTATTGCCACATTTTGAAATCATCACTTAAAAATTAATTTTCAATTTAATTTCATTTTATCACAACGATTTTTTAAATTGATTCTGCAGATATGATAATATATGGTAATGAATTGTAGATTTTATTGTCCATGGACATTGTCCGAAAGTTTTGGGTGAAATTCTCTTTTGGTGGTTGATTAAATGAATATGATTACTATTTCAGGATCGACTAATATATATGGATTTTGCTGTTTTTATAAAACTGAATAAGATTATTTTTACTAGTAATTTTTACTCGTGTATAGTAATTACATCACACTTTCTTACAACACACTTCATAAAATTAATCAATTTGGAAAGCATGATGGTGGACATTTAAATATGTTTCTGCGCTGTATTACTAGGTAGGTTTTTATTAGGTTCTTTTATA
>LYUA01000574.1:748-11183 GCA_002093875.1 Calopteryx splendens | reverse complement strand
TCAGAGGCGTCACCCGTAATCGAACCCGGGTCCTTCGGTTAGTGCCTCAGTGCTCTACCCACTTGACCACCGCGCCCCTTGATGAATCCTATAGACAATAAAAATAATATTAATGTTCCTATATTTATATTTCGGCCAACAAATGTGACCATCGTCGGGGAGATTTGTGTGCTAAGGCGGTGACTCGGGAAGAGCACAGTAGTGATACACTGTCCGAAGTTAAGTGAACTCCACTTCAGGAAGTGTATCACATTACTCACAGCCAGTAGCCAGCACCTCTTCTTTCAGTCTGTACCTTTGCATATTCCTGCATTATAGCAGAAAAAAGTCACCGATTACGATCAAACTAAAAATTAAGAAATAATGATTTCTTCTCAATGTGCATGACTCATTGAATGCGCAAGCTTCGGTTAGCCCAAGCAATTATATTAAATGATAATGAAAGGAATTTTAATAAATATATTTGTTTGCGCAAATATGCTGAAATACTAAATTACGTTAGGCCCTCCGGTTAGTAGCTCAGCGCTCTACCTGGACTGGACTACCGCGTCCCTAGGAGCCATAATAGTCTTGCCGAAAGCGTATCGGGATGACAGGATAGGTAGGGCGATAAGTGGAAATATAGTTGCATGTGAACGTTACCATATTTGATTGCATGTTATTCTTAATCTGCTTCATTTGCATGTTGCCTTTATAGTGTGAAGTAATAGTATGTAGTACTGGTTTTGCATAGTGGTGTTATTCCTTTGGTGCACGCCTGGTGTGAATTAACCCGCAACCACACACCCCAGAGGTGAGGGGTTGGCACCTTGCAGGGTATTATCTAGATATCGACAAGCAAGAGAGAAAAGAAGGCTAAAAGCGATGAAACCACAGTTTCCCTCACAAGAATGTTAAAAATGGAATGTATAAGCGAAGTAACAAATGAAGGAGCTCCCCGATGAATGACAGATTAGAGAAGGTCATGAAAGACACTAGCAGGAAGAAGAATGAAGCTCTCTGGAGGTGTTCCGAGGCGCAGCTGTTTACTTATGGCCGTAAATGAAGTGGAAGGGGAAAAAACTATAGAAGAAGGCCAAGAATGAATCTCTGGAAGCAGGTGATGAAAGACGCCAGCGCAAGAAACTATGAAGGAATAAAAGGATTCGCAGGTAAAGGGATAGCTTGGAGAACTGCTGCAAACAAATCCCCATATATAACCCACGATGATGGCGATAAAAGACATCTCCTCATTTACTCCTCTGTATGCTTCCTCGTCACTCATTTTCTGTTTCTTTTTTTAATTTTCAACATCTACCGCCAGCAACAATTTCAGAAAGATCCTATTCTTCGCTGGTATTCCCCTCGAATGGTCCACGTCTCTGACCCATAAACTCCCACGGTCCACAGGAATACCTTCATCGCCTTCCCTCTTGAGCTATTTTTCACTTCAGTAGTGCAACTAGAAAATAATTCCAGGGCGGGGGAGGGGGGGGGCGGATAAAACTGACTTCTCGTTGCCAAATGTACGTGCAGAATTTATTTTTCCTGTCCAAAAGCTTCATTGACATATTTAATATTGACTGCGTCAATAATATATTTTTGTTTTTATTTTTGTAATTAAAATGTCACTTGTCGTTAAATTGCCAGTTGTGCATCACTTCAATTGGTCAAAATTTCTTTTGGAAGATTCCTGGGAGGGGGGCACAATCAGCCCTGACTAAGCCACTGATGCCCGTTGAACTTCCTTCATCCCATTATTTTCCTTTTTCTGCTTTCGAGGCAGGCGAAGGCGTGCATTGTCTGCCCTGAGGCTTTCAACGCGTTGTGGTTTCCGCCAAAATGTAGCGAACAGTCCATCCCAAAATTCGTATTTATCTATTGCGACACGGTCCTACTAATTGAGGTACAGCTGCACGCCATTTAATTATTAGTCCTTAGACATGCTTGCAAAATTTAATTTTTTACTGTGACGTAGCCGGTTGCCAAGGGCAACTCTGGTTTCTCTTATCCGATGTCTAAGACGTTTACTCATTCGAAAGGCAATCCTCCTCCACACTCTCAGTCAGAAAGGCAGCTATAACAAGATCTGGTTCATGGTGGCAAATGAAAGAACATACTTCTGGTAAAACAAAAATGAACAAAGCTTTTATTGCACTTGGGTATAATTAAAAGCACTTTTTTTCGGAAGAATTAATAAGCAAAATTCATCATTTCCTTCAAACTATAGTCATGACACGAAGGCAAAAAATGGTCGGTTCGGAACATTTTCTCCTTAGATCGTGCTATATCAGTATATTGCTTGGCAAAAAAATATAAGGACATAACATATTTTACCATGTGAAATAAGTATGGTAACCATTAACAAAAAATTCATATTTAACACTAAGATTTACTTAAAATGTTTTCGTGGATTAGAAATGGGGAATTTTATGATTCTTGAAGAAATACCTTGTTTTAAGAGGGGGAGATAAATGAAATTAAGGGTCAAAATTTGGCAGAGAAAATCAAACGAAGCGCTACGCTTTTTGGAAGATAGCAATGACAGGTGTGTCTCTCAAGTATCTTCTAACAGCACCTCAACACCTCGAGTCTTGAAAAGCTCAAGATTTGAACTCATTTTTTGCAACCAAGCACACTTCTCCCAAACCAACAACCATTCCAAGGATGAAGTCTGATAGAATAGCAGAACTAGTCCATTTTGTTATCTTTTCTGTAACGTGTGGCTGTTAAATGATAGAGCGTACTCTTCTCATGGATAATGATCATTTTGTCCACATATTTTTATGATCACTATTTTGTCTACTCCATCATCACCATGCATCCCAAAAGTTTTGTTTTCTTTATCTTCTGCTTGCACTTCCTTTGGACGTTAAGTCTTGTGGGACTCTAATAAAAGTTATTCTTTCACATCGCTGAGCGGGGAGGGCGTCAGTCGGTAATCCTATGAATTTCGCACGTTCAAGGCTCTGGATTCGAAATCCCAAATTGGCTGTACAACAGCCGAAAGATTTTTATCAGTGGTTTTTTTATAGTCACACTTATGCGCTCTGTGGACACTCTCCACTGACCAGTGCGTTTGCCCCGTATGTTTGATTCGAATGCTTAACTCTTGCTCTTTCTCGCCTCTCTTTACTCTTCCCCCAAGAGATCCGAGATCGATGTTGGGCTTCAGTGCTCCGTACTCCTTTCCACCCACTATTCCCACGCGCATCATTACCCTAATCACGCCACACACCCCAACAACCCACCCCAATCCCCCACCACGTTATCCACGAAACGAGTCTGTTGAAGTAATTATAATAGCATAAAATGGGGCTCCCGATAAATTATCTCTCGGGAATTCACGATTTTTTTTCTCCGTGGAAGTGACTAATGCAGTAATCCTCCATTCTTTGGATGAAACTGGAATCTTCCGGATGATATAACGTCGTCTCGAATCTGGATGTAGCCTGGTAACCTATCTTGTTGACCTCGTGTGTCGGGAGGGAAATATTTGATCTTTTATTTTGACTACCGATTGGATAATCTTCTCAGTGTCACATGAAAAGTAAAAGAGGGAAAACCGGAAAGGGGATCTTAGCCTATTTAAATTATGTTTTTCAACGTGCCATTTTTATGCGCGTTGGCAGATGTCAGGGTAGGTTGCTGCAGTAGGTTGTTTCACGGGCGAATGGATTTTCATTCACCAGAATCTAAAGCATTTTTCATGGCACCCACAATAAGTTGTATTTAGGGTGCATGCGATGAGTATATTGCAATGAACTGTAAAAATTATGTGTGTATGTATTACGTCGTGACGTTGTAACCGTTTTGAGTTGTCGAGATTTTTTCCTATATTATAGTATATCTTTTTTTTTTCAATATGTCTCTTCGAGCATATCCCTCTATCTCCGCTCGGCGTTCAACCAACGTCTCGGCCCTCTCGTGACGTCAATTCAGGGACGCGCTCGGTCCGGAAGCCCTAATTCATCTCGGATTGGTTGTTTTTTTTTTGTCTTTCCCGATTTGGCGCGCCAACTCACGAAAACTAGCGGTGAATTCAAAGCGGTCGAGTGCTGCCATACTTCGCATGCGTGTGGGGGAAAAGCGAGCGGGCGTTTCCCATTTCTTTTAATGCGCGAAGATTTGACTTTGCATCTCTTTATGGTTAATATTCATCCTTGCGATGCTTGCGATGCTGGCATGCAACGGAATACTTTGATTTAACTCATTGACTAATTTTATCAAATGATTTTCACCTATTAAAATCCTAAACGGAGGCGAAGGAAATGAGACTTAAGTCATCTCCCATTGATTAAAATGTGTGTGTGCGTGCGTGCGTGCACTTTACATGTTGCTCAAAGCACCTAGGGTTAAACATGTTGAGCTTAAAAATTACATGAAAGAAACTTGCAAAGGAAAAGGCTGGAAATGGATATATCAAACAAAATAAAGAATAATTCGAGATGCGATTATGATCTGGAACAGAAGTTTTGGGTTAATAGAGAAAAAAATCTTTAAACTTCTTCGCGTTAAGTTCATAATTTTGATTTCGCAGTGTTAGGAAGATGGAGATGAGGATTTGGCTAACTGATGACTAATTTTCGGCACGATTGCAGTCTTCAGATGAATGAATACATCACTCAATACATCGCCATGTTTTGAAGGCACGGCCAGTGGAGCGATCCCCTCACCTCCGTCACATAAACTCCCTGAATTATAAACTCTCAATACATAAATATGGTAAATCGCTATTCCATGCTAATCCCGCGCTTTGAGGCCGCTATGTTTCGTTCTGCGCGAAGATTACTTCGACCCATCCAGGTATATTCCACGTACCCAGCCACTGGGGTTAATGCGGTCAAATTCATCCTTATCTAGAGTAGATGCGTCAGACTCTAACATTTAGTTACATATCCTCGCCTCCTGAAAAAAGTAGAAATAATGTTAAGGTGTAAGTCTCACAACCGTAAAGATGTAAAGAAAGGGCTAAAGACAAATTTTATATGGAGGACTTAGTTTTTCATGGCCCCGGAAACTTGGTCGTTGAGGCTGGAGGATAAGCGTAGATTGGAGACTTTTGAGGTGCGGTCGAGAATAATAGTGGAAAAAACAAAATTGGCAAAAAAGGAGAGTCAGAAATTTGATGATGGTAGAGCTTGAATATAACCATTGATCTGTAAACCAAAGAATTCCATTCTAATTTAAATCGGTTTTTGCCTATCTTCCGAAAAGGGCTTTTCTATTTGGATCCACAACATGCAACTCCATGAACTTTTTTGGACACTCACAGGTACTAGATATGTTGTACTTCTGAGTACCTGCCATTGGTTTTTACAATAAATGTTGAGTTTAGCTTTAGATTTTGTTCATATCACCAGTGGAAAAAACTTTAGTAATCTTCAAAATTCATAAAAGAGGCAGTATTTCCACCATCTAGTTCCATTTTAAGCAGTGTTCCAATAAGCAAGACGTTAACTCCAATTTTATTCCATACTCATAGCGTCATCACCATGCTCACATAATTCTGAAATCTTGGAATAATACCAAAGTAATCCTCATGGCCTGTACTTTAAATGACAGATGCTCATAATGTAGAATTAACATAGACTTAAACTAATTTATCAGTTCCCTCAATAGCATTAACATAACTACATTTTGATTAAATTGGTTTCCTGTTATAATTCCTTTTATAGGTCTGGTTTAATGACTAGCGAACGTACATGGACTTAAAATTATCAGTCTTCTTACAATAATTACAAATAATTATTCCACGTTCCAGCATCTACGTGCAAGATGAGAGCTACTGCCGTGTCTTAAACATTTTTACTTGGTCACTTCAGGGGTGCAATCTTTATACCCAGTCACTGAAACACTATCGCCAGAGGCCTTACTCACTCGAAGATTCGTATTACTACGTAGAAACAGAGTAGACGCTTTGCTCACCCTTGTCCCCAAGTACAGTGAATCGAGTTCACTGTCGCTTTATCATGTAAATGAGCAGCATCCTGAGAATAAACCTCCACCCAACCGCAAAATCCACCTCTTCGGGCAAAGTCGTCGCTTTTTTCCTCGAGAAGACGCCCTTGAATCCTCTCACTCTGCAACCTGAAGAATAACTGGTTCCGGAGAGCAATGCCAAGGTAACTTCCAAAGTTTCAGTGGACAGCCAACCTCCGTAATCCCAGCAGGTATTCGCATGCCGACTCGCCATATAAGTGATGACGTTCATGAAATCGGATATTTTCAGAAATTTCCATTGGTACCGGGCTCAGATGTCCACTCATAACCCAAAAGATTCTCTGTTTCATACAAATCAAACTTTTTTCCGTCGCCAATTCATCGCTCAGTATGTCATGTGTGTCTGGACCAATGTGACACAACAGGTGATTTAACCCCGCCCGTCTCTCCGCAATATTGAACATTAAAAATGATCCTTCAATTAGCTGCATTAATCCATCCAAATGCAAAACCCAAGTGAGTATGTGTCCCTTATCCCCAGTAGTCACTCCCCGGTGCTAACTCAGTGTGTTAGCTCTGGTTAATTCCCCCTTCCTTCCTGAAAAATAGAAATAAAGCAAGGGTCAACCGTCGCAACAATGTAAAACAAAGTAAAGATACAAGTAACCAAAAGGCTAAAGTAAATTTCATATGGAGCATAGTTTTGTGTGGCTCCAAAACTTGGACGTTGAGGATAGAGGATGAGCGTAACTTGGGGACTTTTTGGAATATGGATTTGGGGGAGAATGGAAAAAATAAAATTGACAGGAAGGAGTGCCGGCCATAGAAGCGAAAAAGAGACGGTTGTCGGGAGAAATTCTAAAGCGATAGGAAGGAGATGTTGAGTGCCACCAGAATATTAAAAACTGTGGCATAGGAGAGAATATAAGGTAAGCATGGCAGAGGGAGAAAAAGATTAGGCACATTCGAACGTAGTGAATGGAGGTAGAAAGTTTGTGGGGGCAAAACATTTTTTTATAGAATTAAAGGGTTGTACAGTCTTTAGTGTCGTATTTGGCGGGGTTTAGAAGTGTAGCATTGCTTAGTCCCAGGGAAATCAACCTTGAGCAGTATCTGTGTGCAAATAATAAAAATAAAACCCTCACAACCAAAAATATTAGGTCACTGGTCGCGCTCACCGTCTCTCACGGACAACTACCTCTCGATCCATAACAGATTAAACTGCACAGCGGGTCTCCAAAACCAGTATCCCAGAATAAAAAGTGGAATGTGAAAAGAGTGCCTTGATACAGCCATTGGATCCAAATGAAGCGTCTTGTAGAGCGACTCGAATATTTGCCCGTATTGACACCTGCCTAGCAACTACCCAAAGCGTTTTAGGCGATGACGAAGATCATATATGGTGACCACATTCCCTGTTTTTAGCAGTGATCTTCAATACCATAAATAAATGTTGTAACCTATTAACACAATCCAGGATAAAAGGGAGAACTGGCTCCCTCCCCCCCTATCCCCCCACCCACTGAACGCCAAATGTGGCAAAAGGGAATAAATACTTACATAGTTCCAATATATCTGAAATCCGTCCTATATATCCGAAAAGCAGAACAGGAAAGTAAAGTTTCAAAAGCATGGCGCTGCAGCAAGACCAACATGGACGAACATATATAGTCATGTGTGTATACAGCACAACATTGACGAATGCAGATCCGGCAGAAAAGGTGGAAAGAAGCTGATGTGAGTCATCATTAGCTTGTGAAGTGAACTCTATGTAGATGACAATGGATTACAAGAGCAGCCGGATGAGATGGAATTCCCTGTATTCAGTTAGCGAAAAAACTTATTAAAATGGCTGGCGTACGCTGTGAGCACAAGCGATTTTGGTGGCTTTCGGCGGTCACCTACCTTAGCACCCAAGTTGACCTATGTCCTTGCAGCTGTGTGACCGTCTACTTCTCGGGTCATCATGATCATTCCTTTAGCCATCGTTGAACTGTCTGTCTCCATTTCAGAACCATTCCATCACCCATTGCGCTGTCACCGTAAATCTCTACGATCTGCCGATGAAATTCAGAGGGTTCGAGCTTTCTTCCATTTCCAAAAGTCGGATAACAGGCCTTATTTCACGTTCGATGAGATCTTTTGTTGACTTATGCATTCAGAAAAATCAAAACGAAACGTACACATGCTTATTTTCAGTCAAAAATGACACATTGAGAAGCCTAGGAGTCAAGAAAATCCAGTGCGCATGACAGGATAGCGATAGCAGAGCTACGGCGGAACTGTCGTAAAACGGTACTTACCTTTTGCTGGGCCTCGCATTATTAATCAGTGAGTATGTCAAGGAAAAACCTCTGGTGTATAACCCTATACACGAAGGTATGGGGTTAGGTGGGGAAGGTGGGGAAGGTGGGGAAGGTCAGGGGATCTTGGGGATCTCCGCTGCAGGTTTTGCATGGTAGGAGTAATGATTCAAATTCACGCAAGGAATTAACGTGATTTTCAAAGGATAAAAACCCAGTGACGGCTTGAGCATCAACTTGTTCGACATTGAAATCAAGTATTTTGGGGGGAAAAACCATGTGGCACTCGTTTAACGTTATTTTTTCTTTTTAGCAAAAAGCATTCCGCGTCAACGTCATTATTTGATATAGCCCATAACATATAGCCCAAAAATTCATGGTCTCAGCATCCAAGGATGGCCCACCGCGAGGTTTTTAGATTCTTACTGAGCTTAGTGCTTGTGGGTAGATCTCAATAGTTTCCAAATTTCACCCGGAGATTTTTTCAATGACCTATATATGGTCGGTTGTACCCTTCTCTAGAATAATAATTGAGTTTTTGGCATCCGTCTCGTTATATCTCAGCCTCTGTGCCTGCCATGTGACATCCACTGCCATTGTGTTTCGTTCAGAGTCATCAAAATTCTGAAGCAGCGCGTAGGTTCTCTTTGGCAATTTCCCAGAGTCTAACGGAGCCAAAAATTAAAATCAAGATCGGGAGGGTTGGTATTTGCCATAGAGGAACCGTGAGTTAGGTTAATTTATTTCATCCTTCCTCTTTTATCCGCGTTGAAATTCTGAAAATCTATGGGAAGAGGTGAAGAATTTTAATAACTTACGTATGACCGTGAAATGAAGAACACTATGCATTATTCTCCCACTGAAATTTAATGAAGGGAAGGAAGACTGGAAGATAACTTCAGGTACAAATTTTTACAAGGCTTTTTTTGTGCAGGCTCATACATAAACTCCTCTGTGGGGGGGAAGGAATGAGGGAGAAAGGGTGTGGGGGTGTCTTCAAGGTCAGGGCGTAACGCGATTGGGTGGGGGGGGACAAGACCAAAGACAAAACTGACCAACTAAAGGATAGTGGCATATACCAGCTGAAGTGAAATGATTGCAGTGCGGTCGACGTAGGGCAAACAGGTAGATCATCGCCAACTAGAGAATAGGAACACGAACGCAGTTTCCTCGCACGTAACCTGACGCATTCCCACTCCGCCTACAAAACTTGTGCGGCAGGAAAATCACTCATAGAGTGATCTCAACCCGGAGTTAGTGCACCCGATGGAGAAAGGGAGGGCGATGGACGAGTGGGAAGAGATGGAGATAAGGAAGAATTTGAAGGAGGGACATTCAGTGAATGAGATGCTGTTTGAAAACCACTCCTGTAAGACACTCCCTTGCCTTCAAGAAAAAAACAAACAGACATAACCTCATACCGTGCACCTTCTCCAATTGTCTTACCAGGGAAACCTTCCCTCCCTCCCCTCTTCCCCTCTCCTCTTCCCCTCATTCCCGTACCACCTTGATCTGGAACCAACCCCTTCCTCCCTTCCCACGTTCCTTCTCCTCCACACAGGAGCCCCCTTGTAAAAAATTGTGCCTGAAGATGACGCCTATGTGTCGAAAATTGTCGTACCTTAGCAAAATTTTAGTTGATGAATGCATAGAGCTCCCCATTCCATGAGCATGAACTTCCATATAGTTGAGCCAGAAATCATCGAATTCAGAAATGATTTTGTTTCACGAATTGGACCTTCCACAAATTTCTTCATCGTCGGAAAAGGGGTATCCAAGAACCTGTAGTTGGGGAAAAGTAAATAATTGACCCTTGAATTACTTCTAATTAAATTCAGTCAATCCTCATCGTTTTTATGCTATGCAAATTGCTATTCTTTGCAATAAACATTGCTATTGTGGCGTGATAATTTTATAGGCCAGAGCATAATGAGCAGAGTATAATCAAGTCCATTTATTTCACGTAAAGGTTTCAATTCTTCTTCCTGCACTAATTCCAGGGCACACAGACTTTTATTTTCAGGTCTCTAATTTAAAAGTAATTCGACGGTCCGGATGAAGTCTGACGAGTGACGGTTTTTGAGTGAGGTAATTTGCAAAATTACACAAGTTCTTTTTTTTACATCGAAATAGTTCCCTGTAATCCATCAACTGGGGTGTGTGGCAGGGAAACACCAGACATGCACTGCTAAATTGTACATTACTCGGAT
>LYUA01000573.1:184269-197080 GCA_002093875.1 Calopteryx splendens | reverse complement strand
AGAAAACACTCACACACAATCAGAAACAATCCCTTCCTCCCCTCTCCGTTCCCCCCCCCCTACGTACCGCTCCAGAGTCTTCCACGCCCCGCTGCCTGCTCGTACCCCTCTTCGTTCTGAGCAACGCAGAAGGACCCAAATGCTATACCACGGACTAACCAGCTGATTTCCTCGAGTGCATCTACCCAAACCAAAGGAGAAAGTAATTGGTTTGCAAAATCATTCGTGTGAATTGTAGCAATCCCAGAACCTGTGGAAAAGCAGGGAATAGTTTAAAACGTAACATTTTCGCGAGAGATGAGAGCCCATACGGTTGTCTCCGAAGTCTCCTTTACTGCGTTCCACATTTTGAGGACAGTATGGACTCTTATAGAGATTCGTTTCCCATGTAAATCCTTCTGGCATCCAAGGCTGTTGCGTTGTTGCTAATAACAGCAAAGAAAGGCATTTTATCAAACAATTAAAAACATCTTTTTTTAATGAAAGTTTTTTACTGCATTGCTTCACAAAATCGAGTTTTCTGCCATCAACTTCATTCATTTGTTGTCAGATTATTATTATATTTTCACTCAAAATTAATTATAATATTCTTCAACGTACGTTAATGAAAGTAATCTTTAAAACGATAAGTTTATATTTTTATTATAATTAGTTTTAACATATTCGAATTTTTTATAAAATCTTTTGAACCTGAAATTACGAAATTTACAACAAAAAATGTGGTTGCCAGCTATATTACATTTCTTATGAGATAGACCTACATACCTAAGCAGTGTATAAAGCTAAAAATATAATTGTTTTTGGTGAAAATTTTGAGCAGTTATCTAAAAAAACAATGAGTTATTCATTTTTTAGTGTTGTTGTATTTTTCACACACCCCGAAGTTTCGGCACCAAGCCCTTTCAAACCAACTTGTAATTTTTCAAGGAATAAAGTAGGCTTCAGAGGATAAAATATAGCTAAGATATCGCAATTGGCCATCGTAATATTTAGAACTCTACGAGAAGTGGAGAAATAATGAGGCCGGTTTAGAACTCAACCGTCAAAACAGTGGGGCTAAAAACTGATCATAAAATTCAGTTTGGAGAAAAAATAGTTTTTATAACCTTTTGAGCTTGTGAGTCTCTTATAAACCTATAAATGTGACCAGATACACATAGTATTTTGCGGGTTTCCAAAACCCCTTTTGGGAAGAAGACAAAAATATGCAAAGGATGCGTCCCTTCAGTCTAAAAGATCTGGGAAGAAGTGCCAAAGGTTGACATTCAGTCAGCCAATGGATTTTTCAGAGTGAGATAGTGGTTTGCTTATTACGACGTTTTAAACGGAGCTGGGGAGTTTCCTCTCCCATCGATTAGTTGCTATCGTCGTGTTGTCATATGCCCAAGGGAAAAGGCGGAGATGAGGGCAGAAGTTGAGAAGTCGTGAATGGAAAACGCAAGGTTTCTTATAACTCCACGCAATTTAACTAACCTCTTGGAGTTCGAAGGGAAGAGGAACGTAGGAAGGGAACGTAGAACAGGAAAAGGCTACAATGATGACCTCTTCAGAGTTCATAGCTTAAACGTAAATGCAATGAAGACAAATTCAGTTTAATGTTTCTACGGATACATAAAGCTCTTCAAACTTGGAAAATTCTATAACATTTAAGAGGGAGGTATAACACAACTCTTTGAGAGCATATATTTTTAGGTAGTCATCGATAAAATCATAGCTGTGCTACGATATTATTAAATATTATAATTTAAATTTATTGAGACCAGCAATTTAAATTAAAATTTGTTGCTAGATTCCCTTCAAATTATTTTTCCCATAGCGTATGGAATTTTTAACATTTCTACCAAATGGATCAGAAGGAATTTGACATTTCATTATCAGCAACGCTGGTAAAAGCTGATCTTTATGTATCCGTAGAAACCGTAAACTGCATTTGTCTTCATTGTATTTACGCTTAAGCTGTGAACATTGAAGAGGTCGTCATCGCAGCCTTTTACTGTTCTACTTTCCCTTCCTGCCTTCCTATGTTCTTCCTGCCTTCTACGTTCACCTCATAGATTCTTTTCCTCAGAATCTTCACTCCCTGACAACTAAAACACGTCCCTCCCACTTTCCGCGGTTCCTTTGCACTCCACTTCTCCAATTCCGCCAATTTAATGCCTCTCTTCCCGCCGCCAATGAAAATTCATCGCTCCCTCGCCGGCCGAAAGCTTCAATTAGCTCGAAAATCCCCCCGAAAGTTCTTAGTAAACCGGGAGTGCCAGATTGGCCACCACAGCTCTGGCGCCATATGCTGAAGCGTACCTCGACTGCCATAAAATTTAACCATTTTCTTTCCTCTTTAAATTGCTTCGGTGATCCGATTTCCAGATAAGCGTTAAGAAATAGGTACATTATTAAGCAATTGAAAACTAGAGATTTGTCTGATTATCCAGTTCGTAATAAACGTTAAAAATTTGGGAATGGCCATTGAATTTGGCATGGACATAGAAACTGGAGTGAAATATTTAACAATAATATCTTTTTATCTTAGTCAAGAGTTTTAATTCCGTGAAAATTACAAGGGAGACCCTACGAATGAATTATTAACTCGTTTTCGCATCCAATAGTTAGCTTATTCAACTTTGTTGCCTATTGTACAGAAAATATACATAGTAGCCTAAATAAAATGTAGAAATGAGGAGAGGAACCCATAGGACTATTACTACATCTTATTAATACCGCGACATAAAATTTACTTAACCTACAAAACGTTAATAATTAGATAAATTATTAACATTTTATTAATATTCTTTGCAACTAACTTCGAACCTAACTTCAAAAATCGATTTTAATTTATTTTCAATTTTCTCTTTTGGACTCTCGCTTTGAATATGAAAAATGCGGAACACCAATGTATTCTTATGAACGAGTCGGGTCAACAAGGTACCCGCTAACCCACAGTTTCCTACATGATGAGAAAAAATGCACAAGTAAGGTGATGCTACTAGCGACACGCTAAATTTTCAACGTGCATCGGTGCGTAGCTGAACATAAATTTTGAGGTTCGACTATAATTTGGAGGGCTGCGAAAAATACCCTTGGCTCACGTATACGACTTCCCTCGATGGTGGCTGGGGCACACAACTGAACTGTGACATCAGAGAAGACGGGAGGGAGCTGAGCGTCGCAGTTCCGCTCTTTTCACCCGCCTGCCTTAAAAATTTCGTTTTACTCACTTCGTCCTCTCAAATACGCTTTCGTGGAAGAGAAGGAGAGAGAGAGAGAGGTGGTAACTCGAGGTGAAGCAGGGAATCAATTCAAATTATAAAATAGCCAACCTTTTGAGCGTTAGGAGACCCATGTTCAAATCGCAGTGACGTCGCAATCAATCACGTGGTGGTACGGATGAGTACCCGTATTTTGAAAAAGATTCCAATTGTCAACCGACGACACGCAACGTTGATCTCCTGTCGATATGGAGGAAGGGCTGAGTTAAAACTGGTGATTATATCTGCCCAAAATAGTGCGGTGGTAATTGCAGGCAGAGGAGGGTTATACGTATGATGGGCGGGGTAGGGTGGGGTGGGGTGGGGTGTAGGGGATCGTCGTAAAAAATGATTTGACCAGCTCTCTGCTCCCTCCATCGACCTCGAACCGACCCTTATGCGCGAGGAATTATGTGCGGAATAAAATTTCTGAGGGAGGACTGGACGAGGGTGGGAGGAGGAGGAGAAGGGGGGGATCGCGGAGGGCGTTAGAGGGCTGGACCTAGCGGCGGGGGTGGGGAATGGTTTTAATGACTCATCCCGTGGAAGGGGCGGCAGGGGATTGAGGACGGCTCCCGAGTGCTCATCGTAAGGGATGCCCGGGGAAGAGGAGAGGAGATGATGAGAATCTCGCCGACGCCTGCGGAGGAGGAGGGGGAACCTTTGCTTCTTCCCCTTTTGGCGAATGAGTGGTGGTTGGAGTGTGACCTCACTAGCGGGGAAGGAGCCCCGGGATTCCGCTCCAGATGACATCACGCCCTCGCTTTAGAATCCTCGGCGAGTCGGGATTAAAAGGGAAAACGTACGGTGATAACCCCTTTAATGATAATAACTCCGCCTTCACCCTAGGGAGCGTGATTTGATCGAGCCAAAGAAACGTGTGTGTGTTGCAACCGTTGCTTTCCGGTGATCTCGTGCCCCTAGCGCGAGTGTACGCTCGTATTTCCTCCGCCGAGGGGCACGCATGCTTCCCGAGGCGTCCGGCTGACTTTGCGCGTCTCTGCGGAGTACGCTTGAATTGCTAATGTGATTGGGACGTAGGGACGTCCTGCAATGATTGGAAACGTACTTCTTCCGATAAATAGAGCTTCGAGACCTTTGTGTTTTGGATCAACATCCTGTTCAGTTTCAAAGTGAATGAACTTGGAAACTGTATCCCAATTGGAACGTAAGACTTAAATAGACAAGTAAGAGAGATCACGGAAACAAGATCAGCGAGATCATGTATAGAGCCGGCATGTTTAACATTTAATTTTTCCAGCGAAGAGTAAGGGATCAGAGTATTTAGTATTATTTTATCTTATTTAATTGCAACCCCAACTAAAGGCTCGTCCCATATGCGAAGAAAAGTCGTTTGTACTCAGATATTGTAGTGCATGTAAAGCTGTTGGTAGCATTTACATTCATTCCTTGAATTTAATTAACTATCCTTTTGTGACTAAAATTTGAGTGAAGTAAGTATAATTTTTATACGACCTTGGAGATCTAGTTGCACCATTTTGAATTTGCACTCTGAATATGAAAACAAATGAAGAACACTAAAAATACTTGTTATAGCAATAATGTTCGTCTCAACATTGAATCGGAAAAATATCAAAGCACGATTGATTTAAAATCAACGATCTTATGAGATAAAGGAAAACGGATTTTATTTTGGTCAATAATTGTAAATGCCGTTAGTGCTTTTCTAAATAATAGTTCAAAGGAGAGAGAATTCTAGGCTCTACAAGGCACACACAACCGCCGCCTATGGAGGAAAAAGACAGTCTCATCGAGATTTGCAGTGGAGTCGCTGGAGACGGCGAGATGAAAGGAAAGAAGTATTAGGTGAGGGGTGAGGAGAGGCCAGAGAATAAGTCGGGGAACTATAAAGACGCACAGGCGGAAAGTGGGGAGTGAGAGACATATAAAGGGGAAAAGGAGAAAAAATGACATGAGCATCGGGTCCGACCACTTGCTCGTTGGTTCGGCGCCCTTCCTAAGAGACACTCGTTCCCCATCTAGGATCCCCACTTCCCCTCTTTAATCTACACATTCTGTGACACTGTGAGTCTGTCACTTCTTAAACTCAAACCTCTTTCTTCTAAATACTACTTCGCCGTTTGACTTCTCATCCTCCTTGTGCTTTTACTTGCTCCCTTCTTACTCTTCCTCGTCTGGCTTAGGGATCAATCTGCATCCACTCATGCCAACATAGTCACTGCAAAACTGAGGATTGCTATTGACTCTTTTTCTTCTATAACATCTCAGTAATAACTCACGGTATACTTTTCGCTCAGTCGGAGAAAATTTTACGCTGGTAGAAATAGAAATAAAAACATGTGATCCGTGTTATTATGAATCAACGGCGGGAAAATTGCGGTCCAGTTGAGACAAGAAGAAGACAGCGGGGAGATATCCGAAGTTGGCATTAATTCACGAATTAAAATTGACGCCAATACTAACGATTGGTGTGGAAAACAGAAAATGTATTCTATTATACTCTAAAACAGTATTAGGGTAACTTCCCATCTAGATACTGCACAACAATACTCTCCACAATTGGGCTCCGAGGAAGTTCCTTCTCCAGAAAAATCAGAAATCTTCATAAAATCTTACTCTCGCCGGAAATTGAACCAATCCCCTCTTAGTGAGAAACAAGTGAACAAATTCAAAAAATTCTTTCCATCTTCTGGTACTTTACCCCGCGGCAGCAGACGCTTGAAACTCCTACCTCTTTCACCCCCATTTTTTCCAATATTTTACTTTACCTTTCTCCATACTAGAATGTTATCATACGCATATGCTACCTACTAAAAGAATAAAATTATATGGCTACAGGTTTAATAGGTGTCAGAGTGATCTACAGAAAATACTATTTACAAGGCCATTTATGATGGGTAATTTTTCAACGAATTTATTCGTCATTTTTTTCTATATTTTCGGTTGAGTAATACATAGGGAGTGGTACCCAGGGAAAGAAACCTGAATCTGGACCTAGGTACCTGTATCTAGATTTCGAATCCTGGACACCGGAGGGGGATAATCCTTGGAATGGTATCTAGTGCAAGAACCCAAGCCATTTCTCGTTACCTAAATAAAGTTCCGATACAAACGCCTGAGTAATACGAAAAATATAGGGAAAGGCTTAGACATTAATTTTTTCAATAACTCTCTCTAGACTCCATTTCGTTTTACCCTGATTGCTTCCTCGTCTTTCTCGTCAACTTTTATTTCCTACACCTGGTTAGTCTCCTTAGCTCGGGTTCAGCTTGGTGAGAAAGTCGCTCGCCTGCCAACACAAAGGTCACAGAGTTCAGCCTTGCACGGGTTAGGGTGTTTTGTACCCTGAGATAATTATCAGAAAGGGTCAGATGGTTCTCAATTCGCTCTGTAATTGAAAATGGCATTATTATTCTAGTCACCTATCTTAGAATACCCAATTCTACCACTCATGGCACTAGTCCACTTTTTCCACCACCTTTTCTTAGACGTTTCACCCCTCAGCTCCTCGCCACTCCACCCCCGTCTCTTGTCCCCTCGCCCTGGCCATGCGCCATCCGCTCCCTCCTCTCTCATCGGCAACCTTCATCCTCCCGCCCTCCTCCCAGCCCACCGACGACCCCGTCGGAAAAAAAGGGCCAATATCAATTAATTAAGCCCATTTCTCTCGACCAACCCTTATGTTCTTCCTGTGATGCCGAATCCCCCATGCCCCTCCCCCATGCTCCTCCCCCATTCCACCCCCGACACGCTCTCCTCTTCCGCTCCCCCTCCCACCAGAGTTTAGGGGGCGCCTCGGCCCCCTCTCCCAAACTCCACACTCCCCCTTCCCCCCACCCCCCCGCCGATTCCCGCCAACCGACAGGGGAGAGAGACAGAGACAATAGCCCACGAATGAGTGTCGCCCCACCCGCCACATCCTCCCGGTTTTTTTTCCCCCTTTCCTTCTTTCATTTGGTTACTGGCGCCCGCTGAATGCCAGATTAGGCGCAAGCCTCGAAATTAGGCTGATGATGAAAAATGGTTGCGTTAATGACAAATGGCTACACACACCCAGTGGGCGCAGAGCAATGCCAGTTGCACCGAAAGATGCGGAATGGGCAGAATTCGTGGACGGGATTGCTCACTCACATAAATATTTTCCTACTTTTGGGTATTTCGGATACTCATCGGTATATTTAAATGGACGGAGTGGGCTTGGTAGTGGAAACTTGTTTAAAATACGAGTTATGATAAGCTCAAGGAAAAACCTCTGCTGTTCCACATAAACAAAACTTTTTACGTGCAATGGTAGTGTTGTTTTCTTGTGCTCATCCATAGGAGAATTTCGCAAATCAAGTCAAAAACTTTTTCTTGCTCGAATAAGTTTCAAAAAATGACACCCCAGTGAGGAGCCGTGGCAAAAATTAGGGCAAGGAGAAAGAGTACCTCTATTGCAAAAATCGATCGAAGTTCACGTACATTTACCCCAACGAAGATGTACCTATCTTCAAACCATTGGCCTCGCACACAGGATCGCGAAACATGCACTTGAATTCCGCTCTCTTGTCGATCTTTTTACGCATTCAACTGGCGCACCTATGCCCCTCTATGAGGTTGAATCAATCTATGCACTCATGTTCCGTCCCCCGCCACATCTCGACTCCATAAAACCCTAAATAACATTCCTCTCCTTCCATCCCATCCCTGTCTCGCCGCCTTAGCTCCCTTCCCACGGCTTACTCTAAGCCGGAGTTACGTCACCCTTTGAGGAAGTGGTGATTATTAAGCCGCTGCACACAATCCCACTTGGCCGACGACATAAAAACCATTATCGCGCCGCGGCCAAGCTCGAAACACTCACGCACATGAGAGTCGCACTGCGGGGACTCACGCCCGTCGCCTCTCTCCCGGACGGACGGACCTACTACCTAAGAGACCTCCTAATGTTTGCGCGGAGCTCACGTCATCGCCGCTCGCTGAATGAATTGTATCGGGGAGTCGAATCATAATCCAAATAGCAAGGTAAGGTACGCGCGAGTGATTTCCTACGGACACCCTTTGCTGTGATTCAAAAAGACATTATTTAAAGCTTATTTTTTTCCACCCTTAGATGAAGAAAAAAGTGAAAAAAAATATTTAGCAATACATTTATTCCGGTGAACAAACGGTCAACGTCCTGCATAGGCAAGGAACGATGGAAGAAGGTATTCATAATAATGGTGGATAATGGATTATATTGACGGGACGTGGGGTCAATGCAACCCCCTGAAATCACGTGCCCTTGAATATTTGAAGGAAATGTAAAAATATTGAAAGTTCTAAGGTTAAAAAATAAGTAACCGGAAAATAAGGAACCTTTTATCATCTCCGTGAGGTTTAAAATAGTATCTTTGCAAAAGACAGAGTGAATAATGTAAGAAATGTCAAGTACACGATATCAAAGTTAAGAAAATACCCATTGAGTGAAAGGGTGTTCTAGCCTTATGAGTACAGCGTTTGGCTAATGACCATAGGGACCAACCATAGTGACGCTGAGAATCCTCTTCTTCACCCAAGATGAGCAATGTTTCCGGGAACAACATCTTCTGGAGAATTCGCAGGCGGCGGGCGCATTGAAAGGAACTGCCCTAGTGTCCCCTTACGTGCGTCATTCACTCGCCGTATGGGGTAGTACCAGGTGTGATTATTGCTAAAATTGCACAGCGTTGGCTGTAGTAACTTCCAATGAAGCATTAGCATATTAGAGTGTTAGTGAAAAATGTCGTTACAAAAAAAATATAGGTATAGGTACATCCAAAAAGTTCATTATCACCAAAAGCTGAATCAAATACAGACCAATTTAATTCTGGAAACCGTGTAATCTGGCAGTACATATATGCTGGGAGTCGCATGCCATAAAAAAACATAAAAGAAAAATAGTATTAGCCAGCATCACTTTATATCCAATAATTTTACCTGAAAGATACCGTTGCAGGGTGAAAGAAGGAATATTTATAAAAAATATAAAATATTCATATAATACCCCGGGAATTACCGCTGGACAACTCGATCTAACATTTTACAGGGATACCATTTTCTGGTAACCATAGTTTGGTGAACACTTCGAGTGAACTGAAGAGAAACTGGACTCCCAACCATGATTTTATGCATTACACTCGGCAAAAGACTTGGTTTGAGTTTATCTCCACTCTCACAGAACTACACTAACATATGGGATGATTACTGTGGTCTTGGTTAATTTTTCAGTTTCTATGGCTGGAAACTAATGCGAAACGAATGAATCTTTGTCTGAGGTTCAGGATACGCATTCGGCTGACATGAAATATAGTTGTTTCACAGTTCGGCCTTAGTAAAACTTTTCGAAGGCAGTTTCAATATAGGTAACTTACATCATAATACATAAAACCAAATTACCTACATCAATCAATTGGTATAGGACGCTTTAATAACAATATCGCTACTTATTTATGGATACACATAATGATTCGAAGCTACAAAAATCTTTACTTAACTGCGTTAAGTCTTTCACCATAAATTTCACTTGAAGTTTTGCTACATACCTAATTGACTTCATAGGAAACACACAACACTGCAGAGTAAGTAGGGTCATTGTCATTACAGCTGTACTGGAAAGTAAACCGATTGTTTTGGTAATACAATATGGGCACTTTCAAGCAGTAAACGCGTTTTAAACGACAGCTTCCTTTTTCTCACGCCTCTTCGGAGTTGCTCAGCACGAATAGTGACCCCGGACGAGCACTTTGAACGGGAACTGGAACTGGGGGGAGAGAGAGAGAGACAACAATCTGCTCCTTTTTTTCGTCATCTGAGTCACGTTGGAAACGTTAATTCCTTTAATTAAAGCGTGGAAAAATATATCGCCCGAGAGAGAGAGCTGTGTCACTGGAATGGCGGCAGATGATTCTTCGTTGACGAGGATTTGATGCCTCCGAGGGAAAGAGACGGGCAGCCACGGATTCTATATATCAATTAGCTTCCCGGAATTTTCCAACAAAAACAATTGGGCACAAAACTCCGTAAATTTAACAGGAAGATAAGAGGGGAGGTGACGCAGCATGCCCTCAAATTTAATTAAAGATGAGAATAGGCACTTGGTTGCCCTAAATACTTCAGTGCATATAACTACGGTAACTACCTTCAATCAATTTTGAAGAGACTAAAAGCCATATGGGTCACTAAAATGAAAGAGTAATAATTCGCCATTATCATAAAAACTCAGTAGAAATTTTGGTGACCATACGCCAAAGTTCCATCAAGAATTCCCTAGCAATATTTAGAAAGTTTTTAAAATGAAAATGGTGGAAATAACCGAGTGGCCTGGGATTAATGAGACAATTAATTCGAAAAAAAGAATGGAAGCCAGCTAACTAATAGGTTTTGGCAAGTATATAAGGAATAAAGAGTACAATGCCCTTGAATCTTCGAAGTGCATTTTATTGTATGTGGTGTTACCAAGTGATGGCGAGGGTTAAAAACTCCCTGCTGCGAAACCATGATACTTGTGATTTGATGAGTGTTTCCTGCGTAAAATCTTTCGATCGCTTACTGATTGAGAACAGCCTATCCAAACGCTTGTTATCACGGCGGAACACCTTTCTCTTTCATCGTCGAGGATTACGCATTTCTATCCATTCCAGTAGGCTATACATTCGAAAGGATTAAAACTAGGTTTTTCCATCAAGTGATCAATAGGGTGCGGCCTAAAACAAAGGATTTTTAAAGTATTACGTTAAGCAATGTCATTCCATGAGTAAAAAATTGACCCAAAATTTCAGCTCGACCGGACAACAATTTGTCATTCAGGCGTG
Organism: Calopteryx splendens; assembly: GCA_002093875.1. Classification (NCBI taxonomy): domain Eukaryota; kingdom Metazoa; phylum Arthropoda; class Insecta; order Odonata; family Calopterygidae; genus Calopteryx; species Calopteryx splendens. The sequence continues at coordinate 186,042 of LYUA01000573.1, read as the reverse complement.
TTGAAGTTATCTAACTAGCCAAGCTCTATTTTTACATAAAATAATTAGGGAAATAGAGAAAAAGAAGGCTATAAATGCTGTGAAACAGAATAGGGTCGTTTTTAATGAGTCTATTTACCTTTTCCTAAACTGCGAGTAAAAAATAGCAATGAAATATTACATAATTGGAAAGGTTAAACTATGTTACACAAGACGGTATCATCTACGTAGAGTCGGCAGATAATGCTCTTACTTAACTCGTTTCAATGAGCCAATGTGGATTTTTTTAAATCTGAAAATTTCCTTTTTTGTACACCTTAATAACCTTAGTAAGGCATTGCCTATGTTTTGGTGGTTAAGCCTCAAAAATTAAGATAATTCCTCACTCATCCCCATCACAATTATATAACGAGTAATTTCCTGTTCCTTCCAACTCATGGGATCTATCAAAAATGTAAAATCAGTTTTCAAATAGATGAACATTGTCATTGATCTATAAGAAACAACATCGTGCGGACTTTTTATCTAGAGAATCTGCAGCTCTTGAGTTGAAACCAGATGTCTCACCGGCATTCTGATTAAACACTCTTGTGGTGATAGCCTCACACATCCTTCTCTTGCAGACTAAGGTTACCTCACACAGGTTTAAAAATTACCCGTTTCAGGAGATCTTGAACCGGCAGGATGTCGCTTAGAAGAGCAGATTCCGTCATTGGGGTAGTGAGCCAGTCGCGGATATACAATTTAAACAAAACTATGCTTATTTCCTGGATGTCTCGCAACTCATGGTAAGTTAAAGTGAATTGATATTGAAATATGAACACTTTGAAAGAATAAAGGGTCTCTCTTATCCAGCGGGGATTTTTGAGTGCCCCTGATGTAATATGATAACCTTTAGTGGAGAACATCCAAGGAATATTAGGGTTAATTCTAGTTCTAATCTCTCTTTAGTTCTAAACTCCCTATAGTTCACTAGTGGCTTATCATTCTATAAAATAAGCCACCGTAAGGAATGCAGGTAATGTGTAAGCGACATATTACTTATATCCTCACTGATTTTGCCTATCAATTTTTATTTAGTAAAGAAGGTAATTTATCACATCATCTAGGTTGCCTGATATAGATCTTCACAATGAGTCACTTGAGGGTCCAATTATGAAGCGAGAAGTGTTTATGACGCCATTTCCCCAAATCTTGAAATCCTTGAAATATTGGTACTTCCGGGAATTTTGAAGTATTTAAATCGGGAATCCTGTGCTTTAATATTAAAAAGGTAACCAGGATTTTTTATACACTCTGCCTCCTTTTTTAAGCCATTCCTAAAGGTGTCGTTAATATTAATTTAGCAAATATTTTTTTTTTCAATTTCGATCATGAGCATTTATATTGATTTTCTATTTGCCAAACAAGAAACATATGATCGATGTCAAAATATTTTAGTTTCTTTGATGACTCATGTTGAGTTTTACCATTCGGTTATCTTGAGGGAAAGATGTTTGTGGTAAATCTAGCACATATCTTGGTTATCAACCTGCTTCCCGTAAGATTTTCTAAGTCGGAACGTATCAAATATAACTTATTTCCAGTACTTGAAGCCAGCCTTGAGGTAGCCTAGGGGTAGCGTGGGGACCTATGGAACCAGAGGTCGCCAATTCGATCCCTGGCAAGGGCAAATTTTGATCTTCTTAAAAAGTTAATATTTGACTTTTCTGAGATGAGACAACCTCAAAGGTGGCTAAAACTCTCAATACAGATATTTGTGGAACGAGACAACCTAGAAAAACAGCTATCTTC
>LYUA01000573.1:53770-67591 GCA_002093875.1 Calopteryx splendens | reverse complement strand
CGCCCTCCCCCAGTCTTTTGTCTCCACCGCTCTGGCACGTCGCAATTTGCACTCCCTCGCACTAATCTTCCCTCTTTCGGTAATTTCCTCCCGGCGACCGCGTCCGGCGACGACGCTCCTGCGTCGTTTGTCGCCTCGACGCTCACCGCGGCTCGGAAGACGTTTAAAAGCATCGCGGGCTCGGGATACGCCTGTGCGCACGTGGTCTCTGAAAATGTTTCCCCATTTAAAAGAATATCTACGTCACGCCCGTGCAAAGCGATGCAGTGTTTCATCGCTTTGGCTTTGGGCGTTGAGTCCGTTCTCCGTGAAGCTGCTCATTTCCCATTTTGCAGGGCTTAATCATAATGTACCTCGAAGACGCTGTATTCTCCTACAATAGGTTCACGGCACAACTTCACCCTTCTCCCTAATTTGTTACGACTCGATACAACAGTTTAAATATAAAACTTGCCAATGAACCCCCTCCTCGAACCGAACAAATTCAATGAATGGGGTGAATACCAGAGGAAATATAAGACTAAATAACATCTAACATAAGAATATATTTAGACAACATGTGCAGCACAGCTAATACTACATTCAATATATGGCAAGGCAACTCAAAACATTGAACACATCCGTGTCATAGAAAAGACTAGAAAAAAGCAGCTATACCGATGTAAATCAAAACTCCAGCGTTTCCCGAACGACATTCGACTGATTCACGCACTTCGGGGGCGATATACTGATCGGCTGGGTTGGAGACACTTTTGACATAGGTGGGGAAGTTAGAGCGTAGGCTCCCACTACCTGACGTCGGCCTCATAAGTTCAGATCGTCGGATGCGATTGGACAATTAGAAGCTATTTCTTTATTTAACTCGGCGCAGCGTAAAGTTCTAACTTTTTGCTCTGCATCCCACAACCAAAGTACTCAATTATTTTCCTATGCTGTCTGCTGCTATAAAAGTCTACACCCTTCCGGTGAGGATGCGTTGAGGTGCGGCGAGCGAGGTGCAGGAGATAGCGAGATGCAATTGTGCATCGTAGGCATTATATGCGTCGTTAGTACACCTCGTCGAAGGGTAAGTTCCAAATGGCTGATGTCCGCAGAGGGGGAATGTCCAAAGAGCGGGAGAAGCAAGAGTGGGAGAAAATGCCACACATTCAATGCACAGAAAATTGAAATAGAAAAATAAAATGGATGGAAATGAAGTAGCCAGTGAAGCTGCTCAATGGTTTTGAAGGATTAAGTGACAACTAGACGATGGCCTAAAAGAGGTAAATGACACGATAATACTCCTTATTCATAGATAAATTAAGAATGGAAAAATAAAATCGAAGCAAGGAAAACAAAATATAAAGTGCATGGAGGGGGAAGAAAGAATGTATGCAAGTTAGGAAAAGAGCGAGACATTCGAAGTGAATGCAGTAATTATTAAGAGACAGTGGAATGCTGAAGACAGATTGAGGGATATTGTAGGGTAAGTGGGTGGGTGTAAGGGAAAAGAATAGACAATTTAGATGGAATGATGTGAGGTGGATGGTATGTAGAGGTAAAAATATATTTACTTATTGTAATATCGGTTCAGGGTAGTTAGTGCTTATTGGCGGATTTTTTAAGGCTAGCCATGGATGCAGCTTATGGTTCATCAAAAACCTACCTTAAACGGTATACCACTGCTGGTAATAAAACAATAGATAACCTTTCCTTCTTTTAATTATATTCTTATTTTATTCTTTAAGAACTCAAAAGTACATGGAGGATTGGTATAATGTGTCAAATGCTACAGCTATCATGCGGGCTTTATGTGCGAATCCCTTCTAATGCATGGATGTTGTGCAGTCGTGATATGAATTCGCTGGTTGTATTACGACTTAGTTTCAAATTACGACTTGTGAAATTGGTGCATCTTACAATGAACTATTTGCAGTGAGATTTACCTAAAGGTTGGCAAAATATCACAACCAAATACGGACATTCAGAGCTCTTTTATTTTAATTTCAATTTAATGGAATTACTAAGTAGACATTTGCAATAGGAGCAATTGAACTTAAAAGTATCCTCAAAATGAAAAATTGAATTTTGAAAATGAGTCTTGTCTGCATTACAATAAAAATAAAAAAGGTTAAATTTGCGTTGCAATAATTTCTCAAGACTGTTAAAAAATATCCATAAGCTTATATTTCTAGATTTTAATTCCAAAAGAAATCACACTTCAACAACAACTTGTTTGAATAAATTTAGCTGTGGCAAAATATGGTTAAAAACATTGAATCTATTTAAATCAGCCAGATGCCAATGCATCGGTATATCCATTTTTCCGTCACGTACTGTTATGCCGGAATAGTTAGGGTTTTTTCAACTCACTTATCTTTTTTAAAAATTTTAATAAAGGTCCACATGCAAATGAAAGCTGCTCATGTTGCCTAAAAAAGCTATTACACCACAGCGAATGAAATGAGCAAAATTCTGGAATTTCGGAAATAGAAATGATTTTTGCTAACCCGATTGAAATAGTTCCGAGAATATCTCAAAAACGGTGGGTTTATGAAAGTTTGTAAAATGAAATTAAAAAACTTGCCGCCTGCTACCCTTGCAATTTTGATTGAAAAACACATTCCATGTATTATAGGGGCTCATTTTTTTCGCATCGAAATTTTAAAGATATACATAAGGAAATACTGAACATGCCAGGTGTTTCCCCCCCTTCACCAAGAAAGTCCGGAGGATATGTGAAGACAACCAAATGTTTTTTTTTAGCGTCCTCTCCTGCCATCTCCAACATTAATATGATATGCAAGACATTTCTCTCTCACCCAGATATTTTTAAATTGCCATTTTAACTGAAATGACATAGGTACAAGAAAAATCTAAGGGACAAAAGAAAAAAAATCCCTCATGCCCTGCACACTGAATTTAACTCATCCACAAAGGCAATAATGCAGATGCATACCGGCTGACGTCACGTATAAGGAGGCGAACAAGGGGGAGGGGGGGGGAGATTGAGGGACGCGTGCTCCCATTCTAGCCACGACAATGGCTGGGAGGGACGACGGAACCAAGGGAAATATGAGACGGGATATGGGAGTGGGCTAAGGGGGGGGGGGGGNNNGGGGGGTCGGGGAGATGATTGATCTGATATCGCAATGAATAAATCATTTACTTCCTCCCCGAGATCCCCTGCGCCATGGGAAGGTCTTGAGGAGACGATCCCCAAATCGAGCGCCACCCGCACCCAACATCCCACACCGCTTTTGCCAACTCCCTTCCCGACTCGCACAGCGCAGCCTTCCTCCTCGTCTCCTCCATCCCGTGGGCTGATTGGATGCACGTCGCTGAGGAAGAGATGAACGGGGAGATGGATTGGAAATAACCCTGCCGCTCATATACTTAAGTGACAAACGTCGTTCCGCTGCTCTCCGTTTTTTCGGATAGCAATTTTTGAGGCACTCTTGGAAAATGGCGGTGGGCATGGGAAAGACTTGGCATTGTACGTACACGGGAAAGAGTTTTTAAAAAAATTCACGGCTTCCTCTCGAAGAAGAAGTCAAAGGGATATCTATCTATGAATGATTGCGTCCTCTTTCGTTTTGGTGGACGTGTGAGAAATCATTTTAATTTGTTCTTTGAAATCTTAAACGTGATCGTAGCCACGGAAAGAGTAATGAGGGATTGAAAGGATTATCACTTGTCGAAGTTGGATGAAATAATGCTAAAATCCAGAGTGCACTGAATGTTTACTTTAAAATGCACCCTAGGATGGAAAATAGTACTCGGAACACTCAATTCTATCATGGCTCATTAGTTTACTTTGCGATTTGAATTAAAATTCCTTAACTTGTGGTATTCATACCTTACGAGCTATCGAGAAAGTGTAGGTGTCAAGATACCAGCCTCTTGTACCATAAAACCGTCCTCAAATAGTGCAAATACTTACTATTTCCTGTAATTCTTGCAGCTGGACTTTAAAAATGCTGAGATTATTTCAATTTGTTAGACTTTTTCCAGGAAAGTAGATTTATTTTTTTTTTAAATATCTGAATCTCTGTTTTTCAGAAAAATAGATGTTTTCAATAATTTGAATTTTTATTTCAACTTTATTTCAAAGTCCTATATTCTTGCTCCGCTCACATAATATTTAAACGAGCACAATAAATGCTAGATGTATTTAAATATGAGCGTAACTGAGTTGATGGTATAATTAATAAAAGCACATGCAAATAAATATAACACTATATGAATATAACATTTTATTTAGCTATTACACTGCTGAGGATTGGAGTCGTGCTATTCTGGCCTAAGATTCACGTATTTCTTGGCACCTTTTCGTCTCCCACACGTCTAAGAATTCCTTCAATCTTTATTCATGGGATGAGAATGAGCAAAGATTTAAGCGAAAAAAGTCAACGTTATTCAGTTCTGAGATCGCCAATAAATATATATTACAACTGTAATTATAAATATATTACAGCTGATTTCAACAGTAACTTTTTCTCGGAAAAATTTGCTCAAATATTCGGTGGGAACATATTTATGAAACCAACTCTTTGATCGAAATTTTATCAACTCTCTTGCACTGGATTAACTTGAGCTTTCTTCCATACAAGCTTGCTTTTGGAAGATTATGGCGTGTACTTAACTTACTTAGGATGGTCAATGAAGAATTTTGCACATTTTAAATCATTTCAAATTCTGTCTGTGCGTCTTGCCTCCACATTTATCACTAATGATTGAAAAGAATGATTAAATCTTATTTTACGTTTTATGGGCATAGATATGATGATGGACTACGCAATAAATTCAAAAATCAGGAATTGCCACCGGCTTCTTATGAAATTTCACTCAAATCGAAATACGATTCCACTTCTGGGATATACATCATTGTCGACGAACCCCTGTACTCCTCTTCCACTCCGAATATCACTGGGGAGTAAGAAATTCGAGACGTCTCCTGCGGACCCCATTCATTATTCAAGTGCGACACGAGTGAAAAAGCCCATACCATGATTATGAGAGAATAATACTTACTTTGACATCCGAGAGTAATAATAAATATATCCGATGAGATGGTTGTACTGAGATGAATTATATAGGCAATAAAAAAATGTAATGCTCCTAGACACTTGACTTCGTACAGTGTATCACCACTGTGCTCTTTCGACCTTTCCGCACCAACCTCCGCGATGATGATCATCTTTTTTAGGCCGAAATATCGCAAAATAGGAGCATTACTTTTTTATTGTGTATGGGATTCATCTTTTTATCACTCAAAGCCAATACTCCATGCCTCTTCCTTCGGTAAACTAATTGGTTTATTCTTTGCATGTACTTCGAAAATATATTACCAAAAACCTTGAAATAATCACGGACTTGAAAATATAATTTCTGTAATTAAAACCTAAAAACCAATTTATATGCTAATATAACTCCAGAATACTTACGTGTATTAAATGCTGGTTCTAATAGTTTCGGCTATGGTCATATGAATTGGTCATATTAAAACTCAAACTAAAACGAGAATAGCAGCGGATATCTTAGTACCGAAATGGCAGGACGACTTGTCAGTTTTTTATTCGAAGAACTCCGAGGCCAGAGTGGGTATTGTAGACCCAGAAAAAGGCCTAGCAGAATTATTTCCCCAAAGGCTTATTTCATTAAGAGCCTATAATTAGCCTCATGCGCGCTGCACTTATTTTGACATTAGAAAGTCGAATACCTTGGAAACCCCAATGTTCGAAACAACTTACGAATCCATTGTTCATCAATGGATTTCTTTCATGAGCAAAACCATTATAAACGCTGAAGCATATAAAATCTGTTTGTATTTTCTTTGAATATTGTATGCATTCTATTTTCTGTATGCTGTGTATAATTTAAAGATAAATATTCAAGGCAGTCTCTAAAACCGCGTCGTGAAGTTTTTAAGCTCCTATTTATTTTATTTATTTAAAACTAATCCAAACACAGCAAAAGTCGGCCTTCTAAAATGTAAATTAAACAAAATAACAACAAAGACCTGGACACACACCCCAAGTGAAGAAAAAGCCTCTGGATTAGCAAACAAGCACGTTTCGCCACCTCTATATAGGACGGTACCTAATCAACTCATATCTTAACAATATATACTTACATATCTGCTTATTTTACCGGCTTTAATTATTATTGCTTCTTTTTCGATCGTTTTTCGGGTCCCTGCCTGGGGAATAATTCTCAGTAAACTTGTATTTGTGAGTGTTTAGGGTTCTGTTATTTCTGCTCCTCTCACTTTCTCGCACCACATAGATAGGAATACCAAAAGGGTTTTTCAATTACTTAAAAAGTAGATATTTTTTCTTAAACTTTTGATTTTTCCGCTCCTCTATTATTGAAGATGGTAAAAGGCTAGAATTATCTAATTATTGCATTGCAATTCTCGGATGAGAAGAGAAAAATAAATGTCTGATCACTCTAAAACCTAAGGGCTCATCAACTTGAGGCAATTTTGACATTCTATATTTTATATTCCTCTGATAATTGTGTCAACTAAGATAACTTCTTGAATAGGTTTTACGATTTTTTTAGTTTTAGGATGAGTAAATTTTTAGACAATAGCATACGCATTGACGATGAATATCTTCAAAAGTGGAGGGAATTCTGATTGTCACCTAGTGGTGGCTGAACTTCTGTAAAGCAAGGATGATGTTATAATAACTTTGGGGTTGAAGGGAAGGAATTTGAATTGATTCACATATCACACCCTATTTCACCTTGGATAAACAAATTGTCCCTGTAAATTTTAAATTATCATGAACACGACACATAATAGTCTTGAGAAGGAATATGATGTAGCAAACACATTTCAGAATAATACTCATTACAACCAAGGAGACTTCCCAGTTCGGAAATATTAGTTCGGCGTCAATTCTGTTCATATCTCAGTTAACTGAGATTTGGAAGGAAAAAAATATTTACTTCAACAAAAAAATTGTTGTCCATAAAGGGTTAATATAGATAACCTGACATTTTGATTCATCTCAAAAGAATTTAATTTACAAAAAAATGTGTAAAGAATATTTAGCACACATCCTGGATGGGCTATGCAGAGAATTAGTCTTTATTTACCCTTAGCTGATTCTTGAATATTGGTGATGGCAAAATATTGCATGGAATCTCAGAAAAGATCCAAACCTTATGTTTTACATTTAATGCTGACCCATACATTTTAAACACAATCGCAAACAGTCGGTTCATGATGCATCCAAAACTATGTAAATTACCCTTAAAAGAGTGCGTTTACGACATCTATCCGGACACTTCAAAGGAAGTGATGGAATTAAGTATTTTTACCTATCGTCAAAATCCGTGCCTTCGTTTAACTTCCCTGTCCCTCCTTTCTTAGTTACAATAATTCTTCCCATTTCCTCACGTGGAACGTGGAGAACTGAAAAGGTTTCCTGGGTGCAATATGGGTGAACTTTACTCCGTCTGCAGTCTCATTTAAAAGAGCAGCTAAGCGGTGAACCCGTCCCGGTAAAAACATCCTGATTATATACTTTATATTTCTTTCCATCAGTTGAATCATTACTGCTATGGTGCCACGTTTACCCCTATCTAAGCCAAACCGATCCTATTATAAGTAATCGTTTACTTTCTTCTCTATCCTCGTATTAAAGATCCTGAGCACTACTGGTAAGTCCGTATTTACCGGTATGTTACTGGTAAGTCCGCTAGTTTAGCGATAGTGTGAAATTATTTCCATTCCCTATTTCCCACGTAAACAGATTTTATTTTAATTTTTATCAGTTTAAAATATGCTGTTCGTCTGTTTCGGTGGATTTTGTAAACAAATCTGAGTTTACGAGAAGCTAAGGAATCAATTGAATCACTAAAGGAAACTATGCTTGTGACACCAGAAAATACTGTTGAGGTTTTTGATCCAGCGATTAATTTGCTCGTTTAAAAACCGGTTGAGCTTGAGCTACCGGTTGAGTTATGAATGATTGTATTGAAATGTTATCTGAGCGTATGAGGAAGTTATAAGCATTATTTCTTCCCATTTATTATGGTTACATTCAAGGTTGGATGGGTAATGAATTGATTTACCTGCTTTATATATTTACAAGAGAAGTACCTCATGTCAATGTTCACTGAAATTAGGGCTTAAGACCAAGCAGAAGGAAACATGAACAATTTAATGACTAACAACTGCACTTTTCATTTTGCATGGAAAGCCAACCACGAATAAAGGAATTATGAGATACAGAAGAAATTAAACATACAAGGGACCTTACCGGCATAAGCAAATTGTGTATCAGGTGAGGGCGTTGGCTTTACTTTTATTGCAATATAAGTAAAAGACCAATCTGCTTTTAAATTATTTTTAATAATCTCAAAAATATGTTTACGACTCATAAGTATGTTTTCCTGTGACTCTGCAATATGTACTTAATACAGATATTTTCTAAAATAGGTACTTGAAGGGATATTTGTTCGTATTAGATAATTGCAATTACACCAATTTATTGTTCGCATAATTGCAGCAAAAATACTAGGAGTAAGTCTTTGATTACATTTAGACAATGATGAAATAATTTATTAACTTTAATCGTAGTTGTGCGATGTTTTTCAAAGCAACTTGAAAGATAATATTCTTTTGAATATACATGCGAATTGTGCACACGATTATTATACAATTATGGAATTGACTGACTTAGCCATTTTTAAGTGCATGCAAACATAAATATAGTTATTATAAATAAAAATAATGCATTCATAAATTTTATTATATCTAGGGTTAATAGTTAGTTAAAAAGAATTTATTAATTTACTTTAATGTACGTGACAGTCAAGGTGGTAGAGCTTCCATTTACTGACTGAAGGGTCTGAGTAAAATTCCCTGAGAATGTGGACACCCCCATCTTCACTCAATCTGTGTGGTTTTTTTCGGGCGCCACAATTTCCTTAGAAACCACCCAAAACTCATGGAAACGGTCTCTGGTCCTATTCCAAATGTGTGACATTTACACGACATTGGTATTTTCAATCGAGATAAGGTCTCTCCTGACCTATCAAAACAACTTTCGGTTTGAAAACAGTGAATAATTACCTAAGTGTTACGGTCTATTGTGGTGAAAACCGCGAACCATAGGCATGCCTCGGGGGTGAACTGTTCGAAGGAATTGATTGATACGACGCAATTGTGAACAGTCCTTCCATTCTCCCCCCATTTTACTGCACTTATAAAATTCTCATCTCACACAACCATCCCCCTCAATCCCCTTCCCTACCTTCAATCTGCCGACTGAATCTCATATTTATTCGCATTCTTCTCCCCCTCAACTAACCCTCTTGGAGCGACAAACTTGCCGAGAAAATTTAGATTGACGAGGAGACATCAATTCTTTCGAAAGGCGAGCCTTCCTACATTCACCTTTTCCCCATTTCCCACTTCTTGCGCCACATCCGATGCCATGTATTTTCATCTAGATATCGCGCTTCTTCATTTTGGGAAATACACCCAAAGAAGAATATTCACGAGGTTTTCCCGAGAGACTTGAGAGATTGAGAGGGGGGGGGGCGCGAGTGGTTCGTAGCAAATTTTTCCTATGGCTTCCTCGGGAAGAAATACTGAGAGAGATGAAAGATAGTATAGCTTGGAATAAGAAGGGAGTTATTTTTCTCACATGAAATAAATACAATCGAGAGGGACATTGAGGAAAAAAGAGGAAAGAAAGTAAATATCTGCTTCTCCGTTGAGTTTTCATATTTTATTTAAAAGCACCTACTTAACTATTTATGAAATTATTGAATTTCTACCGTTTGTGTAAAAATTTGCTCCAGCCCCGACATAAATCAAAAGGGTATAGGAGTATCTGCATTTAATGGAGGCTATTTTGAGAAGACAAAAAAAATTGGAGAATGAGAAGAGTTATGCTGTAAAAAAACATATATTGTAAAATTATCATTCTCTTTCGAACATAATTTGTAGAAAAAATGATAGCTAAACGAGACAACAGAAATTCTTGCTCCGCTCAATGTTGTAAAAGGCCTATCCATTACTTCACGAATATCGTGTGCTTGTTAAATCGGATAGTTCTTTCAGTCAGAATCCTAAGAACAGAACACATACCTATTACATCACCTCACCATTTTTTTACACCTCTACTACGCGACCCTGTTGGGTTGTTTCGAACTGTGCATTCGAATCTATGTAAAGAGAAGATGGCTAAGAGTGGAGTGGAAGCGAGGGAGAAGGGGTAAGAGAGGTGTAGCAGGATAAAAAGCTCGTGTCTGGTGGTGCGGTGAGCGGTTTAGGACGGAAAGTGAGCTCGACGAAGTGGCGGTCGCAGCTAGTTAAATCCCGGGCATAATAAATCATGGCAGAGGCAATCAACTTTGATAAGCACATATCCCACCATTCTACAGATAAGGATAATGCGACTTTATTAACGAGATTGGTAACCTTGTCGGCGGCATTATTAGGTTCCGATATCTCGCTACTCTGTTGGGAAATACATAAATCCATCCAAAGGGTGCAGATATATATAACCCATTCAAGCTGGCTTATAATTTAAGGAAACCGTCGTTAAGGACGTTTCATGAACGCATTGGCGATCGGAATAACACAAAAGCAGGAACTATTACTGTTACCAGTTCTTGATTTGCGGAGAAAAAATAGGATTATCGCTATATATTTTAACTTCATGAACACTTTTTCCACAATTCCGATCTTGCTATACGAAACTGAGTTATAAAAATGTTGAAGAAATAATTGGTAAAGGTAATAAATGCAGCCTCGAGTGATTATCGTAGTCCATTATGACGTGGAAGTACCTCCATATTTCCTAATCGTCGCGTTCCTACTTAACCGTTACATTCACTTTACTTCAGTCACGCCTGTACGCTATCGTCCGTATATCCCTACACAGATTTTTATTCCCCATCTTCATGTAAGCAAATATAAAACATGTTTAACATGCCATCATCAGCATTTTAATCTAAAGTGTGGTTGACTGAAGCCCTCCACTTTTTCCCCTCAAATGTTAACTCCCTTATACGCCTTGATAGCATTTCCAACCAGCATTACTATTTACTTGGCCGACGGTGTAGTGTCCTTTGGTCTACCCTCGCGGTGCCTCCCCTTCTCTTATATTCTTATAAAATTCATGCTGAAAAGTTGTGCCCAATCCATCTAATTCTCTTTTTCCGTATTTTACGGCATATTTCCTTCTCCTACTTCTCTTTTGTAATGTAAACCCGGGTGATATGACGCACACACTGGAAGTTTGGGAAGGCCTTCACATTTGCGCGCGCACTCAGTCTAGTCGAACAGATTGGTTTGGTAAGGTTGTATTCCTAAGGTTTGTGTTCGTAAGACCATATTTGCAGACGCTCCAATCTTTAAATCTTTTCATCGCCTGCTGGCGAGTATTGAAAATTTTGTGTGGCCAAGCAAAAAACTTTATTTTGCAAGATATAACTTACGCCTCACTAATGTCTCTGTGGCATTCCAATGGTCGTTATATTACTAAGTAGTACGACAGTCTACGTGCATGTAGGACATTACACTGATGCGAAAACAACTGCGTCGTATCTCCCACATAATTTGGGTGATGCGACGCGGCTGGCAATTGAATATTTCATAAGGATGACATGACGCAACGTAATTTTGCTTCTAAACAAACTCCCTTCGCCTTGTTACTCACAAGGGAGTGAGATGAATCCACTTAAGTAAAATATTATTGAAGAGAAGTTAAAATGAAAAGAATAAACAAAATGAAAATGTTTTTTCTATACTCTTACTTTTCTACTGGATACTCCATAAGCCGTATCACACAACCCGTCCGCGTCGCTTCATCCACACTGTGGATCAGAAAACGTCATTTGAAATAATTTCAATATTATGCCAGAAAATATCTGTTTACTGTTTAAATTTATTTTAATTTTAAAGTGCATGCATCACTAATTTTATGTATTTTATATTGCTATGCATTAGTGTAACTCTCATTCCCTTATTTAATATTTAAGATTTTTTACAATTTTTTTGGAAAAGGTGCACCACATCACCCGTGTTTACCTTATACTTCTTCATTCCTTATTTTATCTTTCCCTTTTATCTTTAGCATCCATCCCCAGAAACATGACTCAAAGACATCTATTTCTTTCAGGTACCATTAGCCCATTTAGTTTTCTTCAAATAATCGGAAATAAAAATCCTGTAAGGACAAAAACGTACTTAAAACTTAAAAGCAAAAAAATCAGAAAAAAAAACAACCAGCAAAATTGAACAAGTTATTAATTAATAAGACACATGGCTATCTTAAACTGAGTTCGAAGGACATCTTTATTTCAAGATATACACTATTTGGTCTCCACTAGCTCATTCCGAATAACGTAGGAATCCGAACATAAAAGAAATTGCTGAATCGGTATGCTCGTGGTTTAGTTTCTCCGAGTTCCTATGCCCATTAAATAGCAGTTGTTATGCCCAATTGCATTTCTCAAAATAATACAGTGAAGCAACTGAAAAGTTAAAAAAGGCATATAAGTGTAGTAATTCTATAATATTTAAATTCAGAAAAACCGTCGTTAGGTATGAACAATGAAAATGGAATAGATCAAAACAGTGCTAAACGAAGACCGAAGGCAATAAATATTCCGAATGAAGATGAGAGCCTAGCGTGTTGTACATTAAGAAGGATGGGGGAAAGGTGCTGAACGCGTTTGTGGAGTGAGGGAGGGGCCAAATATCACTCAAAAAACACGGTGAGGCTGTTTTCGGACACGTCGCTACAACCATAAACGCCACTAATCGCCGGCGCATGAAAGGCAAACAAGAGATAAGTGAAGAAGTAATATCGATAAGTATTTGTGGTCGATTTCAGATTCCATGTCCCACGAAAACACGTGTATTTCTCAAGGGTAAGGAGAGATAAGGACTAGCCGGGGATTAGGCGAGCGGTTGTTTCTTTGAGAAGGGACAGAGGAGGTAGAAGTAGAGCAGAGATGTTTTGCGTGTGTTATTAATTCAGGAAAAAAGTTGAGAAATTTAGGTTTGTAATAAAAAATATCAATTAGTTTGAGAAGCCTTTTGGGACAAAATGTTAAAAAATTTAATTCATGAAGAATGAAATGAAGCATGTTTTTATACAGGCAGCAAGACTTACAGAAAAATCTCAGTTGCAGCTAGTGGAGATGTAAGAAATAGGTTTTTGGCATCCAATGTATTTAAGTCGTAAGAGCAGTATTCTGTACAAAATATGATTAAATGACAATAACATTTTTCAGACAAGGATCTACTCAATTGTCTTTGCATAGCATGTACTAATTCTCTCTTGATACAAATGTAATACCTACATGCAAACAGAGAAATATACCCACTTAATTGCATTCAAAGAAACAAACATGTGTTTTTGCATGCACGCAAATTTTGCTAAAATAAATTAATTTGTAAAACTACTCATTTGTAGTTTTCAATTTTGGACGTATACTTAGGATACTTATTAGTGAAGAAGTATTAAGTTATGTATCTAACAGTGAACTAACAGTCAAAACCCGACATCAGACATTCAAAAACTGGAACAGTAACAAAAGAGAAATTGCACACACAAACTTTTTTATAGCTAGAAAAAAAGCTTCAAAATTAATTAGGCAAACAAAAAGACTATATGATAACAATAAACTTCTGGAAATAGAGAAAGACTTCCAGCAACATAACACCAGGAATTTTTATCAAATATTTAAAACAAAAATAACTGGGTACCAGGCCCAAAGTCTTTGCTTCAAAAGAAAAATGGAAAACTGGCACTTAACAATTAAGAAAATTGCAGAGAACTTGCTAAATATTTTGATAAACTC
>LYUA01000572.1:1110324-1123240 GCA_002093875.1 Calopteryx splendens | reverse complement strand
CCCTCAATGTTGTCCACCCTCTAATAGCCCTGATGATGGAATAAATTATATTACGAAACGTTAGTAAAGAATACACGATTTTAACTTTTGACCTTACCTCGAGATAGTAATATATTGAAATATT
The DNA here is from genome assembly GCA_002093875.1 of Calopteryx splendens. Classification (NCBI taxonomy): domain Eukaryota; kingdom Metazoa; phylum Arthropoda; class Insecta; order Odonata; family Calopterygidae; genus Calopteryx; species Calopteryx splendens. The sequence goes on along the minus strand of LYUA01000572.1, from coordinate 1,123,116 downwards.
GAGGTTGAAATGATGAATGCCGAATAAAATATTTACGTTACAAAAATAAGGAAGACTTCCTCCTGTCCATACATACGTTTTATGCTGGCTCATATTCGCAATGACCACAAAAAACTTAGCACCAATTAGGGAAGAGGTACTAGGTATGGGAAGAAATTGCCTTGATATAAGCCCTATTTTGTGCGAAAACCATTCTGGGTGGGAGCCTCAGTCATTTTTTCAAGTGGCGCCTATGATTTTCAAGAAAACCATAGTTTCCATCAAGTTAGGGATATCTAGTGTTATCCCTCATAATCTGCAATTCATCTGTACCCTCTAGGATATATTAGCAATGAAAAAGACTTGGTTTGTACTGGAACTTGTCAGATATACAATATATGAAAAAATACTAAATAATAATAAGACCAAAACGAGATTGCCAAGCGAAAGCACCGTGAGACCGCACAAAGAGAAAGTTAAGAATTATAAAAGGGATATGAAACAAGAAACGGCCAAGCAAAGACGAGAATATAATGAGGTACAATGCGATGGACGGTACACCTACAGCATTCGAGATGTCCTATTACGCCCCCACGATGAGGGCTAGAGATAGAATATGGCTAGAGAAGAATGGCCTGCTTAGGAAGCGATTTAACCTTGTTAAACTAATCCCTGAAACTTGATTTTCAATTGAGACGTTGTGGTAATCATTACTTTCGAATTCGAGCAAATTTAACAATCATTTACAAAAATCAGCATAAATGAATGACTCCGATCATCGCGAATTTATTAAAATCAACGTGATCACCCACGTTGCAACGAGCCCTCAACTTCCCAGCGCTCTAGGCAGTGTGAATGACAGTATCTCGTGAAAAAGTAAGCCTCGCGAGCTCTCGCGGCATGGAAGCAGTAATTTCAAAAAAAACCATAACGATGCAAAAATGAAAAAGGAATGAAACCATTGAGCCAAACTGGGCGAGTTTTTTTGTTAGCACGACGAGGGATGAATGTGGAAAAATGAGAGAGAAAGGTTGAGTGAGAGAATCGGTCGCGGCAACGTCATCGCCCACCGCCCAACGGAGAGGGGAAGACAATAGTTTTCAAAAGAATTCCGTTATTTTTGCGCGAGGCCCAACAAAGAGGCTGAGGAGTCTCCTCCGCTGCATCCGACAGGTGGCTCCGGATCCTGAAACCCTCCGGGAGGGCGCGCTTTGCAAGAGAGAGTCCCTCTACACCCAACGACCGAGAGTCCACTTGGACGTTTCAGTCACCTCCCGAGTGTGTGTGTGTGTGCTTGTTTTCGCCAGAACAAAAGCCATTCGGCGTCGCCCATTTAATGGAGGGAAGTCTGGAAGCTCCCACACAAAGGAACCCCTCAAGTGTTTTTATTTACAATGCTCATTGTAAACGTAAATAACTCCATCTTTAGTTAAGGGCAAGCATTTCATTCTTTGTATGTTTTTGTTGAAACCAGAACTACGCACGCTTTCATTGATAGCAGCCTCCAAAGTAATTTTGCAGAGTGATTAAAAATGTTAGACTACAATTGTAGCTGATACATGAAGGAGCATTGAACTTTATTAACTATAAAATAGTTCCATTTATTGAATGACTGGTTGAAATATTCGCATTTACTTGCAATATCGTAATGCAGATTGAAAATTCTATATCAAGTTCACTTTCAGAAGCCTCAGATGAAATAATTTTACATACCTTAAGTGATATGCTACCTAGAGCAATACGCTTAGTTTAAGCTTGCAATGTAATTGATTTTGACATTTTATTAGGCATTATTTTTTTACAAAAAGCTTCGTAAATAAAGAAAGAACTTGCTGTGAAGATGTAATATAAGTATTCGTGTAGGATGAATGATAATTCAAATTATCTGGGAAAAAGTGTGCACGAAAAATCCAGCGCAACCACCAATCTAATTGCTTTCATGCATTAAAATTTTAAATACGTCTAAAATCTATCTTCAAAAACAAATAATTTTTTCATTAAGCTAGTCAAAATTCAATTCGCCAAAAGCAAATATATACTAAAAATATATAACAAAAATTAAATCTGAAAAACCAACAAAAAATTGAATTCACGATGCATTAAGTAGACGAGGACTTTTTATGAGGATCACAATTATTTGGTCATTGGCATTACTTTAACGCTTATAAAAGATTTCTAGTAATTGTAAATCCAAGAGACTGTCATTTCACTTTCCTCAAATAGCATGCATAGAACCTTACTCAACTGAGTTATTACAAAATATTAAATTAATTAGCAACTGATGTACTATACCTTTTATTTTAGGGCATACTCATCCTAGCTTCTTCCTATTGGCATTCATATCATCTGAACTATTTTAATCTGAACCATTTTATCACCAAAATTGGCTGGAGAGAGGGACCCAGTTACGCATGCCCATTCACCATACTCAAAGCTCCATAAAGCTTGTTAAGACAGTGAAATTTTTAAAGTCCGCGCAGTATAGCTTCAAATAATTTTTATCGCCAATTTATGAGCTATTATTTTTTGTGTCGTAGCTACAAGTTTTCAAAATTTTTATGTTAACGATTCATCCGAAAAGAGAAAATATATAGTTATGCGAAGGTAAAACACAGAAGTACCACGTGGACAGCAGTCAATTTTGAAACTGGTATGTAAAACTTGACCTCGTATAAAAGGGAAGTCAAAAGTCGAGCCAGTTAAAAAAAAAGGAAGAAAAATTTTCATGGAAACGAAGTGAACATGTTGCCTCGAGGAGGGATCTGAACTAAAATTTTTAAATCGCCTCATCACTATTTTAATCCTAGATGGTTAATATGTGCCTCACGCACATTAAGTTTGGCAAAAAAGAATATAAAATTATAAAATGAGAAGTCTCACTACGTATAACAGCATAACCGTATCATATTTCATAAATATGCAACCCTTGATAACATTTTATCTACGGAAAACGTCCATACCAAAAGTGGGATTCGAAGAAAACGTCTTAAAGGTAATCAATGAGTCCTTAATAGCTAATCTTAAGTTAATTGCACCTTTGCTACCCAGTCCGAGATATTGAAATAGATATACATACATTAGTATCTGGACAGGGATTCATTTAAGGCGCCAGAAGAAGTTAATTCAATGACTTTTTTAAGTTACTACGTGTCTTTATTATTTATTCAACATTAACTGAAATTCACTTTTTTACATTAACTGATGTGAAAAATGTCATGTTTCATAGTTTACTTGAAATAACTCATAAATAAATTATAAATCCTTATATGCTTAAAATAATAGCGAAGAATGGGAAGAGTAGTTATCTTTAAATTACTGTATTTCCTTTAGTTCTCTTTCGGTTAAAATTCGTTTGTTAGGATATTACAAATAATTAACACAAGTGTGATCATATTGTGGCAATTTAAAATTGAAGTACCAAGGCGATCCGTGGGAGAAATCAGAACGTGCCTGTAGTTTAATTTGACGGCTTAAACCAGTCAGTCGAAAATATCACTCATCCAGACGATGCAATTTGAGTTTAAGAGATTAAATTAATTTAATCCTTCAGTAAGTAGTATGAAGTATGAGTAGCCTCTCTTTTAATCACTGGTTAAATTGTAATAAAATGGGCGCATGCGATTCCTACGTAACCAAAATTGTCTGTCATTTGCTAAGCTCACAAATTGAGGCGTTATCGAGTTTTGGAGATGAGAAGTGTGTTTTTGCAACGCTAAGCCTAATTACTCAAGCATTGCCGCACCCAATTGATTGATTCGCGGGATATAGTAAGATACTTCCGAATGTCCTTTCGAATTGGTTGAAGTTGGGATGAGGGCCAAAAGACAAGAATTCACAGCATACCCAATTAAAACTCGGAATCAAAATGTCTAACTGTATGGAGTTTCTAAAATATATTTATACTGCGATATCCAGCAAATAATCCATAATGTATCACAAATTAAAAATTTCTACGAGGCATACTTTAATGTAGCAGCCATTACAAATGGCCGTCGACTGTAATTACCAATGGTATAAAATCATGGACGGCAATGGTACATAAAGATACCAAATGCTAGATAAAGAAGTATATAATAGGCGACAGAATGCTTATATTGTAACATTTGGAAAATAAAATGTTCAAACCATGGTGATTATCAACAGTAAATAATTCACTGCTAATGTATCCACCAATTGTAAAATTGATTTTATTCTACAGCGTGAAAATATTACAAGGTATTGTTATTAAAGAAGCCTATTCTTTCCACATTCAATTAGCACTATCAATCACTAAAAAATCTGCTAATAATATACCAACCCAATCCTATAAACCAATTTGTATGTCTAACTTTTCTTTCGTGTACTAGAGTACACGAACACACCAAAAATGTTCACAGAGTAAACTCATATCGAAAATTGTCTCTATTAATCTTACCATTACGAAGATAAACAAGAGAAAATTCACTCAAGGCCTCGAACACTAAACAGTTTCTAAGTAAACCTCATTTCTAAAGTCGATGGCGCGACAGCGCATGTACTTAGAGTCTTTCTGGCTGATTCAGGAAACGTTTATGGCGTCGTTCAAAACGCTTCTGAGACCATTTTGATGTTAGCATCACTATAACTTACCATTTGTAATGAAATTTAACACACGCACACTTCGAAATGAATAATTATAATATAATATTTTTTTCTTTTCATTCCAGCAAAAAATTACTTTAGTCCAAAAAAGCATGCATCCAATCCCGCAAACTTAGTTTAATTCAACGCATAAAACGATAGAGTAAAAATAAGGGTGTGAACTTAATTACTGAAATAAATTTATTAAATCAATTAGGATGATTTTAAGTTGAAGTTAGGAAAAGTATATATTTATCCCAAACTCGAATTATTACAAATTTTTAAATAAAATTATTATTCAGTAGGATGGTTTAAAAAACGTAAAGTATTCCGATGTCATGCAGTGGTTTTAATAAAATTTCGAATCAATTCCCCTTGATTAAGGAATGAATCGCACTTACATCCAACAAAAGTCGGGATTGGAATCAAATCTTAAGAAATCCATGACAAAGAACATTCCAATTGTTTCGTTTGAGCAACCGTTATCCCTTCTTTGAGCTCTGCCCACCTTTCTTCTACTGTACCCATCCAATTGTTCCAACTCAAAATTCTCTCAAATGCTTTCTGGTAATCCTTTCTTTTCACCCGATTCAATTTCATTTTCTCCTCCATCTTACCTTTCCCATCTTTTTGAATTTTACATTACATTGCATGAGTACCAGTCCATGGTCTGAATCTCCATCCGCTCTCCGAAAACTGTGTGGATTGATGACGCAGATCCAAAATCTATGCCTAACCATAATGTAATCTAATTGATATCTCCCCGAATCTCAAGGCATTTTCCATGATTATTTTCTTTATTTGGCCGCATTCGCTCTTTACTTTGTCCTCCATATGATTACTTGTCGACATATAAACCTGAATTAGAATCATGTTTGTTAGTTCTGCTTTAATCTCTACCAATCATTCTCATGGTCTAAATTTATTATTCTTCTTCCTACCTTTTTGTTTAATACCACTGCTACTCCACTCTGGCTCTCTTACCTTACGCTGAATATTACTCCACAACTATCACTCTAATAATCCCCACTATCCCTCCATCTTACATCGAACAAGTCTAGCGTATCAATATTTCCTCGCTCCATCTCTTGTTTGGTCGTTTATGTCCTCCTCATCATCCTAAAATTCCAAGTCCCTATTCTGACATTTTCGTTCCTTTTCTGGGTCTTCTTTTCTGCTGCTATCGATTTGGCTGTGCAAGGGTTTCGTGAGATGACGACCGCGGAATCCTTGCCCCTCAACAGCCAAGCCCCATAGTTCCGAGGACTCATCATCGTATTTGTGTCCACATACGTTCTTGGGAAAAATAATTGAGCTGGTTTCCCGTTACCTTCCTTTATGGTATTTTTAAAGTGACACCATCACATAGATGACCACCCCACAGGGGTCAAACACCTTTGTAGCCGCCTCACCGAGGAATACGCGTTTGAAGAGACTATATTTTGTCCGTCTCCTACCCTTCTACTTCTCTGGCACAGGTGACCCTACGAAGATCATTTATCATTCCTCCCGCCAGCACTGCCCTAGGGGTCATCAGAACTCGCAAGCCGGCCCACCACGTCAAGATTGTAGTCCATGCGAAGGGAAGTCAGACTATAGCTTTTTAAAACGCATACACCACTCGAATTTCCCTCTGCATCCGAGTGATAGTTATTGGAACTCCAAGTTAAAACCGCAGAAAATAACACCCAGAGAAAACGAGATTAATGGACACTTTTACCAAATAGATTTAAATAGGCGTCCTTATCTCTCACAATTCGTAATCATAGCAAAACCATGTTTAAGTACGGCATCAATTTTGATCGAAGGTCATGTCGTTATTTAACATTCTTTTCGATGATACTTCATAGCTACAGAAGATTAATTAAGGACTAGTTTACTAACGCCACCCGCCCTAGGGGTTAGAAACAGGTTGTAATTGAGATATTAAATAACTTCCCGTGTGTAAAAAATAACGAATTTCCGTTAAATTGGTGTAATAATTAAGGATTCAAAACAGTATCTAATTAACTATAAAAAAGGTTTTAACGCACACACTATCTTTTCATAATAATTCTATAAACTAAATTAACGTAACTAGTTCGATTTTGTAAGCAGTTCAAATGTCGCTCAGAAAGATTCTATGACTTCCGGCTCAATTTTGAAAAAAATTAATTATGGTACTGCACCCCACATCCACTCTGCCCCCATACATATACAGAGCAAGTTAGACATGTAAACATTTTACCAGAAGGCGATGCCTTTGCGTTGAAACTACTATAATAAATTGTGACATCGCGACGCTGAAACTATCGTGATAATTTATGCCACAATTCATGCCAAGGTAAACTATGGTAAATTTAAAAAGTGGTCCTTCAATGTTCCATACATAACGCTATTTATAAACTCCTGAACATCTCCCTTGCAGAGGCTTCACTATAACACGAGGACATTTTTCTGTAAAAAAGGATATAAACCTTGTCCAGAATGAAAATTAAACGACTTTTACCATTAATGCCCTCCGTGTCTCTTAATAATCCTACCTTGTCAAGAAATCTTGAAGGTGTCTTTGTGGAGTTTTAAATCCCCCAAAAACTAAGAGAAAATGCCACAATTCACCACTACCTTTGCACGCCATCCTTTCAATCATCATTTCACGAGTTCGGACGTGAATCATCTTAAACACATGAAATACAGCCGAAAGGGAAAGTTTGGTACGATAAAAAAAATTAGGTACCTTCTAGACCAGTTTAAAAATCATGGGAGTTCAATGGAGGGTAAATGGTTCGCGCGCACCCCGGGGGAGGGGGAAAAAAGGTAAATGACTAGCACTTAGCATATTAATGCGCCGACGTCCACCTCAGCGGGGGAGAAATGAAGACTAATGCCCCCAAGAAAGGGAGTGGGATGGGGTTCGTGCACGAGGGTAGGTTTCCTGGCCTCTCCGCGGGGTGGATTGGTGGAGTTCGGAGAGGTGAGGTGGGGTGGGGTGGGGGACGAAAGACAGCAAATTGAAGCAGCAGACCGGGAGCTGCGGAACGCAACAACTCACTCCCCTTTCGGCTTGAGTAATGGCGGACTCCTCGAGAGGCATCCATCTTTCCATCCCACCCAAATCACCGCGGACTCACGCACGGAGGACATTAGGTGGTGGGGAGAGGATGGGAAAGGAGGGAGCTCCAGAATCTCACCACCTCCTTCCCGGAGAGGAATGAGTGAATGTAGTGGTGAAGGAAAGGTAAAATAAGAAATTCTGGAGAACGAGGATGGGTGAGGTGGGAAGGTAGCGGTTTCCCAACCGGGCTTCTGGTGCTTCGAGGAGGAAATCCGTTAGTGGCATTAGGGATAGGACGGAATTGAGCGTAAACGACGGACGGAGGAGAGTGGGGAAGGAAGGGTCGCCCCAGAAATACCGAAATTCCGCATCGACGCCCCCGGCACCCCAAGAACCCTTGGACGCGATTCATTTTACGACCCAATGCAATACTTTAAAAAAAGACAAATATATATAGAGGAAAAAACAGTAGGAAGCCAAGAATAGTACGAGAGGAAATTAAAGGAATATTATTAAGGTACATGAAAGATTCTTGTAAAGAGAGAATAAAAATATCGAAAAAAAACCACATTAATCAACCCGAAGGTTGAAGGAAACTGTTTCCGGCTCTACTTTGTAGAAATCCATAAGTTTGTCGTACCATTTATTATAGCCCTAAGGTTGTTTACTATCCACTCCCATCTCGAGTGGGTTATGATTCGGGTTGCCGCACACTATCAGGGTAGGGTGGCCAGTTCCTTTCCTTGTGACACCTGTGGTTTCCCAGGATGACTGGTACCCGAAAAATCACAGAGCTTGGGTGAAGCTTGGGAGAAGACGCCCAGAGGCGTCACCCGGAATAGAACCCGGACCCAACCACTTAGAAACTCAGTGGACTAGCCACTAAACATCCACGCCGATTACATCGCACAGGAAGGAATAATGATCAGCTAATTGCATCAAAATGAGGGTTAAAATTCAATGTTGACGATAATCCGTCAATAGACGAGTAGACACGCCTCCAAAACGTCTAGTTGAATTGGTATCTGCCGATCTTGTATGCTAACTTGCCGAACAGTGAGGGCGGCGTTTGGCACAGAAGCCATGGTGAAAAGAAATGAGCATGTTTGCCCATTTGGATAGAGATAGATGATTTGTTCAAATTGCACTAAATTATCATATGAATGGATAAGCCGTTGATGAACTGATCTTCAAGTAAAGAAATTAATAATGACATTTTGATATTGAATTATAATAAATTTCCTCGACGTGCAGCCACCAGCAGCACCCATGTTTGAAAACATTCTCCTACTCCGAGTTAATCTATGATCAACTTAATTTTCCCTCGCATTAAACGAAGTGCAAAAAAATGAGTTATTAGTTACAGCGATTTCAGTAGCTACATGGTAGGTAACATAAAGAAGAAGGTTTCAAAGATTGGATGCCGGTAATAAGCCATGATCTAGTGGAATTAAGATCTCTCTACAGCTACAAAAATACCCCGCGATCAACCAAAAAGGCGTTTGGCAGGGGGTGCAAGCACTGGTTGGAAGGTTTAAGGGCTAAGGGAGAGGGTGTTTAAGGGGTAAGAAAAAAATTTTTTTTTTAGGAAAATTTCAGGGACTCTTTGCGCAAATTCCACGCAAAATCTCTGTGGACCAACACCAAGAAGCAAAAATAAAGTGCACTCCCTCCCTCGTATTTGGTTTCTTTCGAGGCGAATCATTGTATTGTCTGTAAAATATCGAAATGGAAAATGTTATAAAAACCTTCAGAGTGATGGGAAGGCTGAGTAACATCTAAGTGGAAAACATCAGAAGAGCCGGACTTGGCTTCTTTAGAGGCCTTTATCATCTGAAGAGCGACGGACGAATGAGAAATAACAGATTCATCCTAGATAACAGAATCAAAAAAAATTTTGTAAGTCGGCGTGTAAACCATTACTCGTGAGCAAAATACTACTAAATATTATATGATGAACACGCTTGAATCAAACGTAAGTTTTAAGCCTGGAAATAAATCATTTTCTATATTCCTTCCTCTACCTCGCTCACCAACATGTTTCCCTCTCTCTCCGGCTAAAACATAGCACTGTCTCTCAATATATATCCTACATCCACTTTTTCTGACTTTCCAACAACCCTTTACCTATCATGCCTAGCACTTTTTAACTTGTATCCCTCCTCGTACATTTCATTTCCTCCATTTTTCTTCACACCCACATCTCAAAATACTCCATACTACTCTTATCTTCTCCGCTCAACGACCAAGTTCCGGAATCACACAACGATCCGTTTCGTACTAAAGTTTTCTCTAAACCTTTGGTTGCGTATTAGCTTAAAGTCACTATAATCAACTCCTTCATTGTAAATGCTTGAGGACGCATTTCTCCTCATTCCCTCACTACTATGCCCTTTTTGTTTTAAAAATGTTTTCCCAGATAATCAATGTGTTTCACCGACTTTCGTTTATGCCCCGCTAATTTGACTGTTAAGTTTGCCTTCCTATTCCTTGAGAAAATCGTTACTTTTTCTTTAAGATTTATCTTCATGTTCATCTACAAAATATCCCGCAAGCCGCCACTAGGACATGGGGCCCATCTCATTGCTCCCTCACGGATTCTATAATGCGCTTAGTGACTGCAATCCCTAGACTTAATGCACTCCTATTTATGCAGTAAATAAAAAAATTATGGAGGGACCATGCACCAAACATTATGTTCTTATGCGTAATATACTTTGCAGTAAATTTATACAAAAACAGGTCACTCAAAGAATGCATACAAAGCATGAATTAACTCGTTTCTCGCAGCTTCTATGTGAAATTCGTGTGAACAAAAAATACGTAGGCTGAAACGCAAACCTTCTTACTCAAGACGAATAAAGCAAGGCTGCTATTTCAGAGATGGCGTCTGAACTTGCGGAACTTGGATACGATTTAATTAAATTGTCAAGAAAAGTTCTCTGGCTTCTGGGAAATTTAGCCTTCAATAGCGTTAAAGCCCTAGTATATAGCCCGACTCGTTTCTTTTCCTCCGAACCTCAGATTCCTTTGATAAGAAAGGTAAAGTACACTTATACGGCAATTTCTCAATTAACTTTTTACCACTCTGTTGATTAACCTATTTTTCTCATTGAGAAATGTCGAAATAGAGATACTGGACGAAAGGCATGTTAGTGCGAATAAATATGTAACTAATTGACTTTATTAAGTTGAATTCTCTTAAAGTATGTCACATTTCTTACTCAATGCTTTATTAAAAAGAAGGAAGCTATTGCTTGGAAAAAGGATTTTGGCTAACTTAATAAACCTCACAAAGACTGTAGTCATTGAAACTGAAGGAAGATGAAAACACGCATAATGGAACAACTGCCGAGTGGCGTGCAATGATAAAGAGTACTTTTACTAGCAGCCCATCAATTAATGGCATAAATAACATAAGGGGATCCTTTCGGTGCAACCCCAAGTGATCTAAGTACCAAAGGTATTGCTCAGGAAAAAATATTTAAAACTAAGTAGCATGGTTAGTATCCTCAATTTTGTAATATTAAATTACAACCCCAACTAGCATCACGTCTCTCATGCGTAGAATATCAATTCATGCTTTGATACATAGTGCATATAAAGCTGTTAGTATAATGTCCTTCCATCGCTTAAATTTTATAACCTCTCCGTTTTTCACTAACATTAGTGTAACATACAATTTTAACAATGCATGCCTGGTGTGGAAACGCCCCATTTCACACGCCCTAGTGGTAGCCTGCAAGGTGCAATCTAGACGCAAAAGTACGTGAAACTATAAATGCAAAATTTAGTGATTTGTATAATAAATGAACCAAAAAAAATCGCCTCGGCATTTTCACTCGTTAGTTATGGACCAGATGGTCAGAAGAGATCATTTAAATAAACTTTGAATGAATTAAGAGGACTCAATTTAGTAGTATGCATTATTACCGACAAAATTAAAACAACATAAGTGTAAATTGATCATTAAGACAGTTTTACAATATTTTATAAAATTATTGAATTGACATCTCGCAAACGTCTCCATATTAATGCAAAAAAGTTCCAAACGAACTTAAAAGTCTTTGTGATAGTTAAGAATTACATTAATTAGTGAGTGCAAAAAGAATAAACGCCAGAAGAAACTCCTTTCATATTCTTGTAAAGTGGTCCCTCTTAGGTTTCCCAAGAGAAGTCGGTAATAGGCAAGAACCAGGCCAACACCCTTTATGCAGAAACGTTAATGGAAAACATGACTTTTCATGGAAATATAATTTTAAAGCAACAAAATTCTAATTATTTCCATTTTATTTTTTTCAAAGAACTATGTAATGAGCATTTAATTGACCAACCGGAGTTTTGGTTTCATCATCCCTCGACTAATTGTATCTCACAATTAACACTTCGTCCAAAACTGAGTTCCTGTCGAAAGAGTGTAAAAAACAACGAGGATGAAATTTTCTTAAACCCATTTTAAATAGATACTCTGCCAAATCTTGGTATGCACTACTATACTTAACTATCCAATCTGCATGCTGATACAACGAAATATGTCATCAAATTTCAAAGTTTTTGGTGCGTGCATTGTTAATGCCTTATGAGGAAAGAAGTATGAACTGAGGATACGAAAATTCAAGAAATATTAAAGACCGCTTTTCTCTAGCCAAAATGAAATTGGTAAAATAAGGAATTAATTGCGTGGAAATTTTAAGGAACAATATCAGATCACCACAGCCGATAGCGATTACATAAAATGCATTAATAAATAAATGCAATATATCGTTATTTTAAGGCCGAAGAAATTAAGGAGAAATATGTTACTTTTAGGTTCTCACATCTTTGAAATACTGAGTCATTACCGTTCATTACTGTTTTCACCTAAAGATTAAATATCATTTAAATCATATTTTAACTACATTCATCGTCCTAAAAATTCTCCAATGCATATAGAATGAAATAAACATAAATAAAGCGTAGCCTTTATTTGACTAGTGCTCAGAATTAACTATTTTCCGATGCCAATTATTAAAAAAAACAACAGGTTCTCTTCCACTTAAAAACCAATTAAAAAATTAAGGCCATATAATAGGCTCGCATTACAATTAAGTTTTGATATGAATAACAGGGAAAGGAAAACCAACGACGAAGTTTTAGGAATGGTAGGAGAGGAGAGACGGCTATTGGGAGAAATCCAAAGA
>LYUA01000572.1:1048321-1061156 GCA_002093875.1 Calopteryx splendens | reverse complement strand
ATATATATACGCTTTGGAAAACAATGTCAAACCACACGCACGCATAGAAAAGAAGAGCTAATCCAGTAAAACCAAGAAATCCAAAGTAATCAATGTTAGGGTAAGCACCAACTACCTTCTTTCAAGGGGATAGATGGAGCATCTACATGGAAAAAAATACCTTGCAGAAACAGTTTAAAGAGAGGCAAAAGATGACTGCAGCAGAGCAACAGGGGCACACATTTCTGTAATTACACAATTCCCCCAAAACGCAAAACTTTTTTCTCTCTCACTCGAGTGTTGTACCGAGTCCAACCTTTTTTTTTACAAATGCAGAGTTACAAGGTGTAAATTTATAAAATCGCGTACACGCCAAAGGCACAAAAATTAATCAGCCCCTCAGTTCTCGATTGACTATTTTTACTTGAGCACACACACACGCAGGCAGAGTGAGTATTATTTCATCATTAATGTCCCGTTTCACATGTTCAGGGGGGAGGGGAGGGGTTCAAGGTGGCCATATCACTACCCCAACATCGCACGCCTCCTTGCAAAGCCATGGTGAGAAGCAAGAAGGTCACTGAAAATTGTGCGGCCTGACAGCCTCAGGGATGAGACAAGGATCCACCTCACTGAAGAAGAGTGGGTTCTCAGACACAATTATGGAGGCAGAGCCAGAAAAATGAAGGGGAAGGGGATGACGTGGGTCGGAAATGGAATGCTTCTTTAACATTTTTCTACTTCACAATGAAAACACATTCAATTAGGCTTTTTTTCAGAAGAGATCACTACAAGAAGACCTGCCAATCATGAAACATGCTTGAACAAATAGTAGCACTTAAATTTCTTTCACAAAACAATTGTGTAATTGAATCTGACGTCCCGACTGCACCATTTTTTCACCACTGGCACAGAGAGTCTTCCTTGGTTTCAACCAACTTCCCTTCTTCTTTTGCACGCATCACCTTTTCAATGGAAGATTTCTGATGAAAAACAACAATATAAATGCAGCACTGTCTATGCATATAGGCCTAAGCGATGCATCTTTGCAGAAAGGAAATTGTGGAGGGCAAACACAAAGGGTTTCGGGGAAGCCTCCAAGTCCAATTCCTGCAAAGCCATAAACAAACATTAGAGAAGTCACATAAATTATTAGCTTTATAATCTCAGAACATGTAATGACCAAAACGTATGGGTTAGATTCATTTGATGGCGGAATTGATGCAAACATCATAATTTCACTTATTCATCATGAAATAGTACAGGAACAACCAACATATTCCATCAAATAAATTAAATGAACTTGATTTAAAATAATCTAACAATTGTGAAGGTAATTAATAATATTTGATTAAAATTGTAACCTTTAAAAAATATGAATTTGTCCTAATGATATAAACTTAACTTTAAGGTGAGTCTTAATTTTATACACAAACTTCAAGCGTTTACTACTGGAACAGCTAGCAATACTTAAGCACCTTGAAAGACATTGATTCATAGATAATATACAGGGTGATACATAGTTAAACCTATAAAATATAATTATTAATAGAAATAAATAAAGAACACAGCTTAAAACTTTTTCAACCATGTACCAGAAAATCCATTTCATTACATACATAGATGTACAGAAGTTCAAGTTAAAGAAATTACAATTCCATTTAGAAATTATTATTCATCAATTTTGAAATATCTAATCTAATATTAAATTAGTTATTTGATTCACAAGAGGAAAACCCCTACTCAAACATACTTAATGATGATGAATAGAAAACACTCCCTTCCTTATAAATCAATGCATCAATAGCATCCACAAAACATAAACCCATTATAATGAATGGCATATATGATGCACCCCAATTATAGCAAAAAAATGAGAATTTTTTTATAATTTTAGCATTTATGAATCAGTCAACAACTATGCATAACTTTTTTATAATTTTTGAAAAATAATTATGACTGAAATAATACTTAATAATGTAAAATTAAGAATATTTTTCAATTTGAAGTTAAAAACAGTCAGGATCATTACAAATTGATTTGATAGGCGTGGGTAGAGCTCACCTAACACTACGCTCAACGGCATAAAAAATTCACACACCAGGATAGGGGGGCCAGTCCCTTTCCACATACCACACATGGTTTCCCTGGAAGATCTCTGGACCCAAAAAATTATACTGTTAGGGTGATGTTAAGGGAAAGTATCAAATTATCACCCAGAAGCAAACCCAGACCCTCCAGTCCACAGCCCAGTGCTAAATGCACTAAATTATCATACCCTGACAACACATGTTATGCTAGGCAGATGGCTCCTTCACTATTATTTATTCATTGCTTTTGTTAATAAAATTGAAAAAATGAAAATACTCATACTATTCTGTTATTCAATCTTTCACGATGTTTCAACCTTATATACAGAAAACTTTTTGACACTACTGAAATAAGTAGACTGATCTTGCCATAATAAGCCTAGTCAAAAAGTTGAGCAGCTCTCTCATCCTCATCTTAAAGATGCCAATTGATAAGCCATCTTAATAAATGTGTTTCTTGACTAAAAATCTTTCCTTAAAAAAAGTAACAAATTTTCTGTACTTGCATTGTGTTATTTTGGATGAAAAGTTTTACCAAAAATAATTCTCTGCATCCTTCTACTGAAGGATAGAGTGAATAACCTTATACAGAAAGTCCATAAAACCAAACTACAACTTTGCACTTAGGAGGGTGTGAACTTGGAGTAAATTACATCTTCAATGACCCTCTAACTCAATTATTTAAACCAAATTAAAAAAGAGTGCACCATTATTTTGGAAAAAATGTAGTAGAAATCTCAACTTTTTAGAGTCAAATAACAAAAAAGATATTTTTTCCAGGTAGACAATGAACATACACTAAGCTATCAGCTGAAATGAATACATGTAACAAGACAACTGCTGCTGGTGGTGCCCAACTGTCTGGATACATCACTGAGTCTTGGCACATTCAGTACCATACCTAGTCTGGGTGCCTCAAGTTTTGAGAAAATAGGGTGGGGTAGTTACCTTGGTATCTTTCCTTGTTGCACCTATGATTGCTCACCAGGATAATCTCAACAATTTAATTACATTATTTATTTCCATATCTAATGATTATGTTTAACCAGAAGGAAATGACATGCTATAATGTCATGGTTTATGAAAGTAATGAAGAGTCCTCTGGCAAACAAAATAAAAGTATGATAAATTTGCAACAAAAATTAAACAATATACAATTTACTACGAAAAGAAGATATCTGGCACTAAAGCATATTACTGCTTAAAGAGAAAAAATTTTACTTTCACCTGCGTATAAGATGTATTTCAATTTAGGTACTTCCAAGAAGTTGTGTAACCTTGGAAAAAAATAGGAAAACCATTTCAAAATACTAACGACAATACTGAGACAGCACTTGGTCAGAAACTGAAAGCATAATGAGATTGTACCTTGGAATTGTAGATTTCAAATTTAATTTAGTATCATTTAATTTGCAAAAATATGCACTTAAAAAATTAAACTTAAAAAGTTTTTGTTATTCTCATCAATCACAAACCTCTTCTGAAATGTCTCCAGCAATGAAATATTATTACACACTTATTTTAACATATTCAGGCTAAAATAAGCATATGCATTTATCATAAACAGGCTTTCCCACCAACACACAACTCTTTAGTAAGTCATTACCCAGCATGAGACTCTGCAACACTTATTAGCAGGCCCACAGAGGACACCTTTTCCAGGAAGTGATCTGCACTCACCAACCAATTTAGGGACTTCTTCAGATACGTACTGTGCCAGTGCCAAAACCTTTGACTCAATCAAATAACCTAATATAATGTTATTATCACACTTAATTTGTTTTATTTTTAATTTGGCCTCTTTTGAAACATTTTTGGTCTTTTTACATAAAACTATGTGGACTGATTACAGACTCATAGAAATAGAATAGGTACTTTCAGATGTGATTGAAAGCTGAAATTTGGTAAGAAGGTAGCTGAAAAATCTGAAAACCCTTAAAAGTGGCCAAGTTTCAAGCGAAGAAATGTTTTCTTTTTTTTAATTTAATTGAAAGTAATAGGAGAAGATAAGAGATTTGATGCAGGACGGTTCTCTTTTATTGATTTACATATTTCATTAATGAGCTACAAGCATGGAAGTGGACTAAAATACAGATAATTGATTAAACCTTAATCTGTACATGGTGTTTTGTATCTTGCTCAAAAAATTGGGACTATATTTTTCAAACAGGAATTTTCATCAATTTTATCTATTTTCTCAGTACAGACTCTTACGGCCCTGTACTATTATTTCCAGCAAATTCACCAATTTTGCATTGAAAAAGTATTTTAATATGAATACTATTGAGCTATATGGGTTCCTAGTATTATGCTGCAGATCATTTATCACTCATGGTGACAGATGTTTATTGATATTGAGTGCATTCTTCATTCTATGTGTGATATCACGGTGGTGGGTATTTGATTGATCACATGCACAAGTAAAGAAAAGGATAGAAGAAGTAGTCATGATGCTAAAAAAAAAAATACAATGCTTGATAAATTGGACCTTGCGTTTAGACAGTTTAGTCTGAAACAAATTGTTCAATATAGTGGACCTCTTTTTTCTGTGCACGTAAGGTCCACATACATTGTTTGATAAACTGGTCCTCTTGTGTTGTTACCTTACAGAAGTTATTTTGAACCATAGGTATGGTGAAGAACGCCATTGTATCGGTAGTTGATTAAAAACATTTTGGCTAGTAAGTTATTATTTGAAGTGAGCATATGTTATCTTTTAAACTTTTTTCTACTTTTGGAGAGAAAGAGAGGTCACGAAGTAAGTCACTCACAGCACCAAGACCAAGGGCCTTGCCCAATTGCTAGTTACAAATGAAACAAAATTCATACAAAAGTGGATATGCCTATGAAAACCTCACAGCTAGAGATATGAAGAAAGAATGGATAGCATACCATTTCACCACCTCCATCACCTAAAAATTCGAGCCAGAGCAGATGTGAAGAGTCATCGCCAGATGACCGAAGCTGCTCAAAAGGGAAAGACCAAAGGGTGCGGCCAACAATTCCTGATGATGAACCAACTTCCGCCAAGGTGAATCCATTCTCATAATGGAGCACCAAACTCGCATGATGCCCCTGCCATATACACCCTGAAAATAAGGTAAAAATTCATGTCGAAAGTAGTTAGCATTTCATTTCTCCTAAAACAGTAAATCGTTGATTTATAACAGGATAGAGTTACCAAGTGACAAACATGGGGAAAGGGTTGACGAACTCACTTGTTGCGAGGTTTTTTTGCTGCTGGACAGCACTGTGGGCACCAGTTACAAGAGACCTAGCCCAATCTGCCAAATCTCTGTGTGTCTCTGCCCGGAACTTATGCAGAGCTATTCCATCCGAAGTTCCCACACGAACACTAAACGTTATTGACTCAGAACCCGAGTTGATGGTGGCCCCTCCAGCAATTGAACTACCCCTACGACTGGAGCTCAGGAGCCTGGGGAGGAATATACAAAAGTAATATTTTAAAAGATGGCATACACACACAAACAATTGAAGCCAAAGAATTAACTACTCCAAGAAATAGTGTATTCCTTGATCAATTAACCCCAGTACATACAAGCATACCTGTAATATCAACCAACTAAATTATGAAAAAAATTATTTCTATTCCACCAGCATAATTTTTCCTCTCCATTAGGTGAAACCCATGTAACTAAAATATACAATCTTCACAACCAAATTTCTCAAGCTTTTTACATCCAATCAAGCAAACATTCCCTTCAATATTGATTGATTATTGACTAATGAATACATATAATACAATAAAAATTAATAATTTATAGTACTTAAACAAGTTACTTTAGCAATAAATCCTGTGTTCCACTTGAATAGTTTTCTTTTCAGGTATTCATCCTCGCACATTGTTTCTTAAAAACACAACACTTTCACCAGCCTTCCAGTCGACTCATTCAGGTCAATATGACTGAAGCACTGGCAAAACTGTCATGTATTTAATAAACAACATACGTGGATGAATATCCAAAAGGAAAACAATTCATTAAAAATAATTCAAAGAAGACCCCTGTATTCCGCTCATTCAAAAAATAACAGCAATCAGCCCGAAGATCAGTTTGGTAGGTGATGTGAAAGCTGGGGGTTCCAAGAGACATCACGAACCTGGGCCCTCCGGTCAGTAGCCCTGGGCTCTAACCACTGAACTACCATGCCCCTTTTTTTCCCTTTCCATGATACACAGCTTTACCCAAGCTGTGTATCATTTTTCAGGTACCAGGTCATCCTGGGAAATAACAGGCAGTACATAGAAAGGAACTGGCCTCCCTACTCCGATGAGTGAATTTCACATGCTACTGGGCTAAGTACTGAGTGACCTCTACCCTCACTTACCAAACCGACCTTCGGGTTGATTACTATGATTTTTTGATTACTGTAAAACACGTAATAATACAAAAATAATTTTTAAATATGCAAATTTTAATATTTCTTTATGCTTTAAGTTTCTGTCCAAATACTGCCTTAGTATTGTCATAAGTATTTTGAAATGGTTTTGATTTTTTTCCATGGTTATACAACTTCTTGGAAGTACCTGCAATTAAATATATCTTATTCTCATGTAAAAGTAAATGTTTTTCTCTTTAAGCATTTATATGTTTTAGTGGTAGATATCCTCTTTTTGTAGTAATATATATGTTGTTTCATTCTTAAAATAAATGAAATTCTTGGAAACTTTCATTATCATGCGCCAAATTCTTCTGGGCTTCATTTTATATACAAACACTTACTATTTATGCAGAATTGCTCAAGCCAAGAAGGTATTAATGATGAAGAGACAACTGCTATGCTCAAAAAAGATTAAGTTACAAATAAAAAAGAAGTATGACAAAGCATTAGCATGGAGCGTGGCACTCTAAGGATTATCAGAAAAACAGGCCAGAGAAGAATATGTCTTTGAAACCTAGTGTTCCAGATGATTGTGGAAGATCAAATGAACGGATAAAGACAGAAGTGAAGAACTATGCGGAAGAGCAAAAGAGGAAAAGACCATAGCATCATACAGAAAAGAAGAGCCAGAAGGTTTGGTCACACCATGAGACACAACGGACTTGTCAGGAACATAAAGAAGGGAAAGTCCCATGGGGAAGAAAAAGGGATAAATATGTAGAACAAGTAAAGAGGATTGCAAGAAGGAAGACCTACAGTGGATTGAGGGATTTTTTCATGGGATAGGGAAGAATGGATGGGTGCAGTCTACTAACCATAGGATTGACAGAGTATGGAGACTTTTTTAGAAACATTACAAACAAGAAAGTTTTATTCAGTTTCAAATTTTGTTTAATGCATCTTTGTCGGCATGAAAGTAGATATTCATTTGCTAGAATTTTGACAGATTTTCTTCGAAATTGATAGCGATGAGACTTCTCAAATCCTAAATTGCAATCCATTGCAGGTAATATGAATTTCTGCCTGCATTAAAACTTTATCAGAGAATATTGCTGTTCCTCACCTTGTGTAAAGAAGCGAAGTTGAGTGAATGGGCATAGACCACGCCTCCAGGCTCCATGGTGCAGATCCATAAAGCCTCAACTCTTTTTGCGTGACTGCTACAAACACTGACTGCCAACGAGGGGCACTCCCATTGGCTGATCTATCCCCGGACCCAGATGACGAGAGGCCATCCTCTGGGAATGGATCCGTCCCCACGAAGCTTCCCCCAGTGCCATCCTGAACGAAAGTCATAAAAAATCAATTTTTCACCAAACAAATTTCGACTGCCTGCTATGAAAAAATTGCTTAGATTTTTCCAAATGTGCCACATATTGGGTAAATTATTCAAAAGATGTAATTGGGCCTGATTACTATTATGTCATTAAAAAATCAACAGATTACAAATAAAAATTTCTTACCAGTACAGCAATTGATTACAATTATAAGTAGATTACAATGACAAAATTAAATAAAAACTGGAAATATTGGAATCACCTGTGCTACTAAAATTCTCATGTGTTATCATATCTTCTTCTGTCAGTCAATCACATAAAACTAAAATTAATGACAATTTACTCAGTAATCATAACAAATTTATATTATGAGTACTCAAATATTGAATATATCATATTCCCGAATGTAACCACCTAATACTTAAGTCTAATATTGGAAATCACACGTATTTGAATAAATCCTATGCATGTTAACTGGTACGTTCCCTCAAAAAAGTTAACTTTATATTTTGAATTTGAACATAACTTAAGTACTCAATACAAACCCATTTTGAGGTAGAAAAATAAAATTTACTGATTCCTATGTAGTGTAATATAACTAAACATCAACCAAAACATTTTTACTATTTGTTTTTTAATATCTTGTTCAAAAAATTAAGAAACCCTTTGAAAAAGCTAATTTTCAATTTTCGGCTTTTTGTCACTTGCCTATATATGAAAAGGAAGAAGTGAATTACACATATATTTATATGAATATAACATGAAATTCATGGCTAATGTCTGGTTTCCTCATGGTTGTCTGAATCTCAATTCACAGTGAATTCACAATTTTCTAGTTCACGGTTGAGTAGCTACCCTGCTAAATATTAAACTGGAGCTTATTTTTTTACATTCATTCAGGACTTACATAACACATAAATAGGGCTACAATAGGCAACTAAATGCACTTGGTTGGAGACAAAGAGCAAAAAGTGGACAGTGCTAATGACATGAGAATGACTTAATAATGGTCAGATTATTTCTGTAGCAATTTTTACATGTGCACATAATTTTACATATTCCTAAATGATGGGCATTAAAAAAGTGATGACAACTTAGAGTAGTAAGGCCAATGAAACAGCACACAAACAGAACACATACTCAATTTTTTATAAATGCATATTCACACTTTCCTGGCATACTTCAGCCCAGAGAAATATATTTAGTACTTCATAAACCCATCCAGCCTTAGAGCATCACCTAATATGAGAAAACCCAAATAAGGATTCACAATAATTTTATATAAAACTGGAAATATTAAAAATAATACTATGTATGTTCTAAAGCTCCATTTACTTTTTACAACACGGTAACCAATAATGCTGAACATATTATCAATATGAAAACTTTATTCTCCACACTTAATACTAACATTTTTATTTTGAATATCATGGGAGATGGTGTGATAGGTCAGTTGTAGAGCATTCAACTACAAATGAAGGGTTCAGGGTATAAATCCAGGTAATGCCTCGGGACGTCCTAAACTTCACCGGAGCTGCGTGACTTTCTGGTTTCTGGGATCCAGGACTTTCTGGGAAATGGTACATGGCACAGGGTAAGGTATTACTCATACCCCTCCCCTCCTCCCTCAACCAAGTGAATTTCACATGCCGTAGTAAGGACATGACGCAAGGTGATTTACCTTCACCTGTCAAACCAATCTTTGGGTTGATTATTGTGGAGGTGGTGGTGGACGGTAAGTAATATTTATGATTATGGTAAGTAATAGTCATGTGTACCACACCTTAAGTGGCATAGCCACTTGATAACACAAGCTCAATTTAATATCAATCCCATTTTAAATGGCATACATTTACAATGTAAAATATACATCATGTATTTGTCATAAATATATCACCTGAGGCATTCAATGCTTTGCACTTGGGGCAAATCACGTATTCTTAACCAACTACCTCCTTTAATACCAGTTTTATGTATCAGAAACAAAATAAATTTAGAATGGTCCAGGATGTAAAAAATTGAGATGTACTCTGCAAAAATATAAATGTCCTAACGGATGGGTAAAACAATATGTTGCCAGGAAAGTGAAAATGACATAATTGGTATATGATGAATACACCATTACTCCTTAATGCATAGACATAAAATACTGAATTAAATTATAATCATGTAATATAACTATGCAAACAATAACAGGAAATCAGCATTAAATATATGCTTAAATTTCAACCCTATAGAGTACATAATTTAATGTACTGCAAAAGTCTTCTTCTATACCTTTCCTTCACAGCATTTGCCATTTCCCACATTTTACATGCAGTATTTCTTTATAAGGAATGTTGCTGTCCTTCAGTTTTTTGTAAAGTACAGCCACTTTTAACTCCCAGCCTCCATGTTCTTCTTGGTCCTCCCAAATGTTTGTGATAAGTCAGTCTTCCTTCTATCTTATCTACTATATTATTCTGTATCTTCATTCACTCTCAAATGACTTTGCCTCTAACTCAAAACTCCACAGCTTCTCTCATTGAATCCATCCCTAGATTTTGCAGTTGAAATTCTTAACCTATGTATTCACCAAATCTCCATGTTATAAAGGGTATTCCCTTCCATGATGGTGCTAAATATTCTTTTATTGGCATCATTTAAAATATATCTTTGCTCCACCAAATTCCATTTAGCCGTTGTATGGCCTTGCAGCCCTGGTTTATTCTGTGCATTAAGTCCTCTTTACAACTCTGCTGGATGCTAAAAATAGATCCCTGGTGCATACGTGAATCATGTGCAAGCTTTGATGGTGTTCCCTTCAATGGCGAAATTTTCTCCTATAGTCCCCACAAGCAAATACTCCATCTTCACAAAACTTATATCCAAACCCCATATCTCATTCTCTTCAAATAATTTCAGAGTCATAAGCAACATCATAGAATAAAGATACACACTCTATGGCAGTATCCTCAGCATCTGTAGCATTTACTACCTGGTCATCCATAAAAAAATTGTGCATAGTGGTATGAATAATCAATTAGCATCCCCACTGTCAGGCATTTTCTAGCCCAATTCCTAAGGAGATAAGAAATTAATTTAAACAACATTGGTGAAAGACAGAATCCTTGCAGTAGTCCCTTTGTCATTTAAAATTCCCTCCCCAACTTCACAGCTGTATGTGTAAATATATAAACTTGAAATGGCACAAATATAGTTTGTGTTGATTTCTGCCTGGTCCAATATCTCCATCATTTTAGCCCTTGAAATGGTGTCATAAGCCTTCCTCAAATCTATGAACAACAAATGAGTTTCTTAGTTCTTTGTGCAATGTTTTCCTCATTCTGTATCAGGCTTCTTAAACAGAAGATGTTATCTATACAAGAACTTCCGGATAATTGTTGCAATTTCTCCTGCCACATTCTTGTATATTGATTTAATCAAGGCATACTTCCATCCTTCAGGAATTTTTAATTAGCCCACTTTAATTAGTCATTATAGATATCTGCCAGGATTTCTTTCACATTTAATAGACTGCACTTAATCAGATCAATGGGAATTCCTCAGGGACCTCCAGCTTTATCTTTTTCACTTGTTGTAGTTTTCTTTTCACCTCTGTCACTACTATGCCTTCTAAATATTCTTGAATAGGCTACCTAGGCATTATTGGTCCAATGCCTTCATGCCTATTTTCCTGATAAATATTCAGTAAATATACTTTCCATTCTTCCACTGGGATAAAGGAATTGTTACATTTTTCTAGCCTACTCGGTCTCATTTGAGCTTGCAGTCTCCATGCTTCTTTAGTTTTCCTCCCTCCATTTTTATTATCTACTTTTCATTTCTGCAGCCATGTTATCACTTTGGTTGCATTAATCTTCTCCTTTACTTCTCTTCTAAGCCTTGCATATGCTGTCCTATCTTCTAAACTCTTCATACGTAACCATTTCTGATATGCACCAAGTGTACTTATGGATTATTTACTGCTAATAGAATTCATTAAAGATATGTAAGGATAAACTTTCACATAACCCTCTCTAAGTCTGGAGCTGCTGTAATTTAAACCTCCTCTCCATACTCCCCTACAACCCTACTGTAATTCTTGGAGCCAATTCATCCATTAAAGTCTCAGAATAAAACTCTTTCCTTCCTGCTTCTGGTGTTAAAAATAATGCCTGTAAGTGATGACTGAAACTCAATTTTCAATGCCAGGCTGGAGTCACTAATTTGAGCATAGACAATAATAATATATTAATCTCTACCATACATTTTAAAATTAACTTCAGGATTCTGTTATTTACACATGCCCAGTCTTTTGCACATTTTTTAAAAATATTTCTCATAAATTGCAACTGCAACTCCTGATTTGGCTCCCTTCTCCTTTGGAACACCACTATAGGTGGATGTGAAGGTGATCATTCCTCATTTCCATTCCTGTCCCTTTCTTCTGAGATGGTGAAGACATCTACTCTTGAATTTTCTGAGTTCTTGAAAAATTTCTTAACATGTTTTGGAAAATCCTTGAATGTTCCATGTTCCTTAAGTCATTTATCTTTTCCATAGCTTCAGTCATTTTCCTTTATACCTGTCCAGTTCCCAAGATAGAGTGTTTGAATTCAGAACTCCTAAATTCCTACATATTTTTTTCTAAGCTTTTCTAGAGCTACTAAATTTAAAAAAAATTAAAATTAAGTTAAGTATTTATCGACCACAGCTTTAAGAACAATGAGAGGGCTAAGATAAGAACTAAAAGATACCACTAACACTACAACAACATAAAAAGAGCACTCACTACTGCATTTGGTGTCCTTCTAATAAGCCAACCAATCCTCTGCAACTCTACTCCACTATTAGCTGACGCAAGTGCTTTGTTTGCCTCATCCATAGCCTGCAAATTATAAATTGCAATTACATACATAATATTATTATGGAAATGCAGAAATGATAAAAATCTGAAAAATGTACAGCACCTGCAAACCAAAAAATACCTGCCTCAAGTATTTTTAATCTGTGTTTGACCAACACAACACATGGCCCAAAACTGATTCTAACTGATTTAAGGTATGTTTGCTAGTTTGAAATTTCTGAGACAAAAGCATTTCTAGC
>LYUA01000572.1:1031685-1048198 GCA_002093875.1 Calopteryx splendens | reverse complement strand
AAGTTATAAAAATGCATAATGTAAATAAATACCACAAAGTTAAACCTGAATTTGTGCCTTCTAGCGAAATACTTTTCCCAGTAAATTGCTAAACGATCTTAAGGGAATAATATTCTGTACTTTGGAGAATAGCTAGGTAAAGTACAAACTCACATGGATGCCTGGGCTTGTAAGGTTCATCAAGTTGATAATATTAATGAAGTTTGTTTAATCCATTATGCATATATAATATCATTTTTTACTATGAAGATCAGAATAAAGGTTGAATAGCAAGCTAGCTACAAGTAGCACACCACCGTACCAGCTTAAGACTGTTAAGCATATAATTTTGTTATATTATTTTGAACTTTATTTTACTTAATTTCCTAAATTGAAAACTTCTGAGAAATCAGATACAGTTTAGTTAAACTCTCGTATCAGCGGTATGCAACATCTTATCAAAAATTGTCATTTTCACAAGAATGAGTTGGCCATTTTCTCTAACTTTCTCAGGTCAAATAGGAAGGCAAGCACCACTACCATCGAAACATTACATTTAATCCTTTACAACACAAAAGGGTAATAATTTTGTTCCAAAATTTTGGAGAAACTACACGACAAACTGTTAACAGTAAAAGAGAAAAAAATGCAATTAAGTTAGTAGGTATCTGGAATTATTAAAAGAACAAGTTATCCAAAATGTTGAAATTTTTGAAAAGCTTTTTGAGGCATATTAATACCTTAACTTCTAATTTTCATCTTTGTATGCTTTAGCCATATGTGATTGTGACTAAAATAAACTGCCTAAACATGATTCAAGAGGGAAGTCCAATCAATTAATGAAATACCCATTTATTAATTCTTGAAAAACTATTTGTCTCCCCAACTAAAAAGAATCCATTGTCAGACTGCTGCCTCCACTTTCCTTGCAAAACTAGGGATATGGACTACGGATCTCTGTAAAATTGAAAAATGAAAAGTAACTCCCTTGCTTGTAGACCTAAGCTCCCCCAACTTAAAAGACTATGAATCTAATTAAAGCATGAACTGCACTATTTCTTTTCAATAAGAGTGTTACTCTACTTACAAAATGTCCAATTGTAAACTTAGGAGAAAAGAATGTATAGTGATATCCACAGCAATTTACTTTAAGTACAACTTGGGTGGGATTGTCTATACATAATAAAAATGGGTGCAACTGGGAAGTAGTCCACATGCCACAAAAATCAACCAACTTTTTAAGTATTTACATAAAATTGAACTCTCTTACAAAACCAGGAAAATATCATAAGTGTACAAATTTGAATGTATAATATTAAGCTCAGATCTTATGGTATAGGTCCCATATGCCTTTAAAATAACATTTCTAAAATTTTGAAAATATCATTTCAATTGCAACAATGTTCATTCACTTCACTCATAGAAATTTGCTATCAATTATTTTTTTTTAATATTGGTCATTTTGCTAAAATTAGATGTGAATTGAAAGAAGAATAACTGAAACTTTCGGGCTGAGAAATTCAAGTTCTAAATATTCAATTGTTTCCATATTAATGCACATAACAGAGGGCAATGGTGAGATATTATAACATTAAAATAAATTTTCAGCTCAATTATAATTTAATCATCATTAAAATTTCTCTCCACAGGATATACCATCAACTTTTTTTTAATGTGAAGTTAACATTCATCATCACTTTCAATAAATACATACCAAGGAAAGACAATTGTGAATCTAGCTTAGCAATAATCATCTAAGAGATTGCAATCAAGAGTTTGGGTTTTTGCTATTCAATTCAAATTTCCAAAATTCCATCATCTTCACCATGCTATTCACCCCTCTCACCTTAACTGATAATGCTGATATGGAAGAATGAAGGGCATTGAACCAAGACGAAGCTTCTGCACTGTCTGCTGCCCTGAGCACACAGCAGTGGATCCCATCTGGTGAATGCAGTTCAATTGACCGAAGTTCTGCCAAAGAGTCAATAATTGGGGTTTATGAAAATGGCCCGAACTTCTACAGTTTTCAGCTGTAGTCAGCGGACAAAATTTATGCCACAAAAATTTGTGACTTTGATTTGGGAAAAAAATTGTGAGACACAAATTAATGTGGTTTCAATTTTCCCACTCAAATGGATCGTCTTGTGCATCCATACTGAAAATGACCATTTGCAACAACAATTACTGCAACAGATTTTGTGTCAATGTAAGTGAATAACTTTAAATATAACTACCAATGGGTAGAAATAATTATTTGATCCTTTTAGTGCCATTCTACATTAACTGGTGTGAGCTAAAACAATGACAGGGTATTTTTGATATGCAAGTTTTCAGTTATAAATTTATATTAAATCTAATATTAATATTCTGAAGCCAATTTTTTTTATTTATTCACTCCAAACTTGTGATCATATGTAACACAGGATATGTGACCCACAGAGATGAGACTGGCAACAGCGTTAAGAGTCAAGAGCAAAAAATTCGACGGGCAGATAGATCGGCCAGTGGCATTATACACCCATACCCCAAAGGCTGGTAGCCCATATCAGCCGGCTGGATGACTATAAGGGTTAAACAATGCATTTTTACAGTCATTAAGTTGTACCAATCAGGGTGCATGATAATTTTAATGGCCATGTACAAGGACCCTAAACGATATAACATCAATAGCTTTTCGGTAATAGCTATAAATGCCAACACATCATTCCAAGGTTTTCACCGCCTTCGCTGGCTTGAACTGACAACAGTTTTGCCGGTATTCCAGCTGGCATCTTCAGGTTGAAGGTAGGCTGCCTTCAAATAGGCCGTCTCATCTTGTTGCTGCCCTCTGATTGGTTGGTAGCCGGAGAGTTTGTATACATGCACTATGCAGTACAACCAACCAATCAAAGAGACGGCGCAAGTAAAGGTGGTGAAAACTGTAGAAATCTACCTTCAACCTGAAGAGACCTGCTGGAATGCCGGTGAAACTGTTGTCAATTCAAGCCAATGAAAATGTGATGAAAACTCTGGAAAAATGCAGAGCTCATCGAATCCAAGCCATTGAAACCTCCGAACTAGCATAAGTAACTATACCAACCTGGGTCAGGGAATCGAAAATTTCTCACGAGGAAGCAGAGCTGCAAGGGTATATATCTTGCATCCGTCCTGTGGTTCTCTCCGTTGAGTGTAGATGGACTGCCGAGAGCAGATGGGGTATGATGTGGCAGAGGTGGTGGCTGGGGGGGGTCGGCAGAGAGGAATCCCCTCTGAAGTTCCCATCCCACCTCGCTGATTATGCTGGCCTTGCGGAAGTAGGGCGTCACCTCCCTGAGGTACTTGACTGAAAGGTAGAAGGAGGTCACTACTGCAGGGATGAACCAAGTCGGGGAAGGATTTGGGGTCATTCAAAAGGAATTTAAAAAATTGCAAAGGTTTATTTTCCGCAGGAATTCATTCAAAGACATGAGAATGTAAATGACGATTGAAAAAAATGAACATATGGGATTAACAACAAATGGCAAATAATTTTTTATCATTTTTCGAGCCATTTAAAAACGTTCATTAGGTAATTCATGTTTATCACAGGCATCAGCATTGATTTTTATTTTCATAAGCAGTTTTAATAAGGTAATTATAATTGATTAATGCAGTTTTTATGGGCAAAATTAGCATTGTTCGGGAAGAATGAGAAGCCATTCCCAAAAATGAAAATGAGAAAACACAAAACGTAAGATCATTAAGTAATAAAGAGAAAAGAGATACAAGAGAAAAGAAGAAGAAGAATTTCATTCAGACGTTTTTTTTTAAATGAAGGGTGGTTTCCAGGGGAATAGGAAAAGAGAGACGTGAAGTGAAGAGTGGAAAGAAGTGCAGGATGGGATGACGGTGAAAGAATTAGAAGAGAAATGAAATGCGAAGAAAAAATGAAAAAGTGTGTTGAGCAGAGGATATAAAAAGATTTAGTCATGAGACGAAAGGCAAAGGACAGAGAGCCAAGTCGCAATGACAACAAGGCGCAGAGGTTAATCCCATGTATGACGCAGCACCGTGATCACCACAGCAACATGGCGAATTTTCAATCCCACCAATCAGCATCACAAAGCATGTAGTTCACATAAATAGTCACAACGGCAGTTTCCACATGGCCACACATCACGGAGGTCGATGGTGTATGTCATCGTTCCGGAAAATATTCAATTCCAGGATATGCACGACGACGTTGACCACGGCGTGGAATGGGATTGGTCATGGTCAAGAGGAGATGTTGGCATGACGCAAGGGGAGCAGTAAAAGGGTGTTGTAGTTGTTGCGCACATAAAAAAGAGAAAGAAAGAAAAGGAAAAAGGCAGGTTGGGGAACATGAAAATAGAATGAGTGCATGCGTGGTAAACATAATAAAAATAAATAAGAACTGCAAACCAACAAATTAAAATACACAACAAGTAAATATTAGTATAGATACACATGAAAAAAAATAATATGGACTATGGCAATGCAGCACATTGACATTACATAGCAAACAAACATGCTGTATTTACTGGTTGCAAAGAAATTACTTCAATTTCAGCATTAACTACCTCAAAGAACCAACTTCTATAAAAGATCAGACATGGCCTGATGTCTTTTGTTGCCTTGGATATAAAAATGAATGAAGTTAACAAAAACTGAAAATATGAATTTATGAAGCAGTACGGAAAGTTGCATTGTTGGCAACTCACAAGTGAATAACAATTTTTTATCAAGCCTTCAGCAATAAAATCTTAACCTCAATCAATCCTTATAACACTAAATTGTATTTGTTTAACTCAAGCCCATTCTTCAATATTACAATAGCAAGGTGTAAAATTATAGGCACGGGAAATGAATGCAAGTGCGAATTATAAATTAGAAGACATTTGTGAGTAAAATCTAATTGTAGTGCCTTATTACAGCTATTAAATATGCTTTAATTTAAAAAACAACAGAAAACTTTCAATATTTTGAAGAGCCTTTTACAGATCTTAAGGGTGAAATAAAATGACTAATCAATGACTATCAAATCAATCTAACAACTAGCAATTTCATATATCTGGTACGATGGCTCACACATACCTCAGGCCAAGTCCACTCAATTGATCATACTGACAAAAGACTTGAGAACATTTCCCTTTGTTAATAAGCAAGCATCAGCCTTGAGAGAACTGACCTTCTGGCAATGGCACAAGTAACAAGACAAGAAATAAAATGCATATATATTGCATTTACAATTAATTTATGGCTTAAACTAAAATAGTTAAAACAAAATGAGATCAACCGCTTACATTACACACAAATAAATGAAGTAACGGAACCCAAAGCCATGAATGGAATCAATGACCATAAAGCTTGAACCAGGCATGTAAAATGAGTTGCAAGTAATTCAAACTAAATTATGTATATGCATATGAGTTACAAATTAGTGAAAATCTACAAAAATTCTATTTAAGAAGTAACTAGCAGAAGAAAAAAAATTAACATGTTTGCATCAAAAGTGATTTATATATGTACTAAGTAGTTACTGATGTTACAAAATTAAAATAAAGTTGTTCCTTTAAAACAGGAAACATAATAAATTAGTAATACCTACTGCTAATACAGTTTCAACAAATATCTAAATGTATACCTACTCAATTTTTATTGTGAATGAATTACTATTTCAATGAATTTGTAATTATAAACTCCATATTTAAAATGGATACCTTGGGTACAGTAATGATACTGTTCTTGCTAATTTAATTCACGAGTGGAAATGGCTTATTTTATCCAAGTAATAGAGGAGAATTAATTATCTTGAAACTTCACTCCACTACATAACATTAGAGATGGTATGTTCTATGCTTATTAGGCACTATTGTGCAAAATAACATCAGCACTAAACACCAATAAAATGTCTCATGCTTTTAGACTCAATTTTATCAAGGGGCTAAGGGCTTATGGTACTCACAATTGAATATACAAATGTCAAAACTTATTTTGCTATAACAACAACAAATGGTGGTGAAAGTTAGTTTTAATAAATGGTGCAAAATACAAAGTTGAATTTATTCCAGACTGTGGCCACTGACTAGAGCCATTTTAATTTGAATAATGAATTTACATAAGGGTAGCATCATTGAGTATGAAAAATATGATCACCTAATGTTTTAGTCCTAAGAATGTGGAGGCTAATTAAAATTACTCAGCAAAATTTCAATGATAACTACTGTTGCACGTGATTAAAAATGGGAAAATTAAACAATTCATTGAGGAAATTCTCATTTGAAGTTTTTCATATGTAAAACTCCTTTACATGCCATGAACGTGATGTATTATATAATGCATATTATGAAAAAATATTCTGATGGAATGAAATTTAAAAATGCATACATAACCTATTATGCATATACATACACTACCATCACCAAATGCATTTACTAGGCAAAATGCTGAGCCAGCTACCAATACATGCTGAAATAATAACTAAGCAAGGCATTTCCAACATGCAATCATTAGCAGGGTGAGAACCTAAATTAAACTTTTAGCCAAGAACTAATAGTTCACTATAAAGACTGACAGGGATTGAAATTCATAACCAGCTATAGACAGAATAACTTTCCGTTTACCTTATCCAATCTCTTAAAATAATTCAATATCTGGAACCAATGGAAAAATTGTTTCCTGTGCCAACATAAGCTGTATAAAATTGAATAACTATTTGCACTAACAATTGTTCCATTCTTTTTAAGGCAACTTTTTGGTGCTTCTTATACACTGGGAGCCATGCATGCTCATCTGTCCAGCTAGGTGCTCATAATAAACACATACAATTAATGAAAAAAGTTGCTTCCAGCTTGTTTCTGCCACAAATGTCTGTATACCCTCACAAGGAAGACGTGGATGAAATAACTTTTTATGCATACACAGAGGTACATTATGTATTCCGTCAGAAAATAGGAAAAAATGAATAAAAGTGTCCCTCATATTATGTTTTTAGATTTTTATCAGATAACCACATGAAGTAAAATTATAATGTGCAACTAATTTGAAGTTTAACTCAGCCTTCCTAATTCTAAAGAATTTCATCACTTCCATTTTTTTTATTTATCTCCATCCCATAACATTGATTCAGTCATGCACTAAAAAATAACTGTGATCCCTTCTTAAAGCTTGAACATCCAAATATCTTGGACAACTACTCACATATTTGCTTTCCTAGCACCCTCCCTTTTCATTCTCCCCCTACCATTTCCTCCATGAATGTGTTAACAAGCATGGGCAATGATGGGAAGAACACTATCCTATTCCGTTGCTTTTCAATGCTCCCCCTTGATTCCACATTAGATACCCTTACTTGTACATTCTGAATAAAACAGGGTTTTGAATAAGTCTTCTATCCCTTCATTTCACTCCCCTGAACTGCATTCCTCAACCTTTCCCAATTTTGAATGCCTTCTCAAAGCCCACCAAGCAAGAAACTTCATCCGGCCTACTATCTATATTCCTCTTCATCAATTTTTTCATTAACACTATAGGATGTTTGCCCCCTTCCCTTCTAAACCCAAACTGATCTTCTCCTAAGAAGTAATTTGCCTTCTTTTTCATCCTTTCGTTGTTAATCTTTACAACTTTGATGCTTCTCCCTGCCTGGTGTGCCTTTTTTTCCTTTACTAGTTCAAGTATGCAAATTAATTTATTAATTGCTCCAAAGTCCCAGTATTGTGGTTGCCAAGTTTTACTGCATACAATACACAATTTTCACTCCTAATCATGAAGTGGCTTATAAATTCACTCCAAATCTTAGAAGCAAAATAGCAGTTTTGTAGTTTTTTTGGCTTCCCAGGTGTTAATGTATCCCACACTTCCCTTCCAAACCTCTTACTGATTCTAAACAATTCAACTGCAACTTTAAATTTTACATTTGCTTTGATTCACTACATTGTGTACATTTATTTCTTTCAATAAACTGAGATGGGAATTATTTATCTATTGATAGTAATTGCTACAGTATACCGCATAATATTTTTTAAATAAATACTCCTTGCCATAAGAGAGATAAATTCTGTATGCTGCAAAAGTCATATGTCATATAGAGATTACATCATGTTTTTTTTAATCACATCCAAATGAACATATGTCAAGTGAGATTGCATAAAACAAGGGTTACCTATGATTGTCTGACAATAAGGATGGATGTCAGTAATAGTAAAAATGGATGTCAGTAATACTAAAAACTTATCACCTATTCTATCCAATAAATTAAAAAGGTCTATAGCATACTTCACAGATCACATTCTCATAATATATGCACAAAAACTGAAAATGCTACTTGGAATGTCTATAGATGTACATTATCATTTATTAAGTTTGTAAATCACTCTGCAATCTGAAATGCATAATAAATATTAATGAAAAATAATGCCTAGAGATTTTATATCCATACAACTGGAACGATAAATGGCAGATTGGCAAGTCACACACATAAGACAAAACACAATTCCTTCCATGATTTAAAGGGATACTGAAAAAATATTACAGATAAGAGAATGCTTTTAACTAATTTGCAAAAAATAATTCAGGATTTAAAATTTTTTTAGGAAATCATTACATATTCATTAAAAATCAAGCATTAAATTTTGCCCACATAAATCAACAATAATTTTTTTTAACACAATAATTTAAAAACTGATGGTACACATTACACAATATGTAACAAATAATAACCTACAATAAGATGAAAATTTGGAAATTATGACGACCTCATCAGTAATTAAAAAAAACTTCAGGAATATGTCAGAACAAAGAAATGACAACGAGTGCAGGACAAAGGGATGTTAATGGAGGAAGATTTAAAGGAATGAGTACCAATGAAAAACTATTAAAAATTAAAGAAGGCATGAGAAAATACTTGAAGATCTTCAATAAATGCAGACAAAGACATTCTTTAGAAGCTCATTCAAATGAAGTCAAGAAAGGATGAAGCAATAACATTGCATGGCTGATATTAATTAAGACAATAGATGATAAGCATGCATAATCTCTCAGCACAGATGCAGTGATAGTGACTAAATGCATACTATCTATGCATGAAATCTCATTAGAGTATGCTGTAATGGAGCTGACACTTAAAAATAAACCACAGGAGATATTATTTTACATAAAAAAGCTATTAAGCAACATTCTGAAGCACAAAAGCTGCTAAAGACAAGAGAAAAAATAGATAGGAATAACTGGAGAAGATGACCAAAGAAAGAATATTTAAAGCAAGTAAGAAAGATGGAAATAAAGCAGAGAGGCTAACAATATAGGGTATGGAGCATATAGTAGAAAAAAACAAATCTTTGTTTCTTCTGATTACATAATATCCTTATCGTGACCACATACAATATTTAATGCTACCACATACAAAATTGTATGATAAATAACTCTTGGAGATTTTCCATGAAAAAGTAATTTGATATAACTGGGATTTGAAATACAGTCTTCATGGGTTACCAATCATAAGTTATTTCCATTTTTGTGGTTTCCCACTTAAAGTGGCCTTATTTCATGATAAAAAGTAATAATTATTCACTTTCCACACACACACAAAACACAGTAATTAACCTCAAGGTTGGTTTTGACAGGTGAGTGGCAGAGTTCACCCTGGACTAAGCCCCATGGCATGTGAAATTCACATGGGGTAGGGGGACCAGTTCCTTTCCCTGTGCCGCCTAGTTAAGATCTGGCACCTGAAAAACCTCAAAGCTCAGGTAAAGCTGAGGGTGTCCAGTTTCACTTGGCTTTGTACCTGGACCCCTAAGTAAGTGGGTTAACACTAGCCACTAGGCTTTCATGCCCCATTATCCACATAATTATCGGAAAAAATTTAGAGGCCATACATGGTTAATTACATTCTACAAGTGTCATATGAGTTTCATTGTGTACATCTAATAAGATCTTGGCCAATGTAATTGTTTGGTCATATCCTTCCTATGGCCAAAAAACCACAAATAAATAAATAATCGTATTCTGGCCACTATTCATCACGTTATACTCTGCTACATGACCATGACTCTTCTGAGCATGGATTAGGTAAACAAACACAAAATCACATATTCCTTTGTGTAATTTACCATTCTTTTGGATGAAAATGGAGATTCATTGGAGAAGTACATTGACTTACAAAGCACAACAAAAAATGTATTTATTCTCTGGCCACAAAAAGCAGAAATCTGCATGGTCATAAAAAAATTTAAGAGGACTTAAAGCTATCTAAATACATATCTTCTAAAAAACACTGAAATTGACTGCTGATTGGCTGGCAACCACTTCCTCTCTTAAAAGAATCAATAGGAAAGGGGAAGTGTGTTTCAGAGATGTTTTTTAAACATTTAAAATGTCATATGGGGTAACTGGAGACCTTCATAATATAATCACACTTATTTAGTTACAGCTAAGGTTAATTTTTTCAGGTTATTCTAGAGGAACTGTAAATTTATACCTAGTAAACTCCACCTATTTGTGATGTTATTCGATCCCCAGTATTGAGGGCAAGAACCCACATTAACCCATTAACTGGGGAGGCCAGTTTCCCAAGCTACAACTGTGTCCGGGATAAAAGTGAGGGGAATATTTTCCTTCACACCACATGTTACAAATTTGCCGGTAGTGTGCCCTTATCATCTGGGATGATCTTTTTCTCCCTTTCCTGAGAAGGATAAGAAAGGGTGACCTGTTGAAAGAACAAGAAAGCACTTGCAAGCAAAACCAATTCCTGAGAAATGAACTGATAACTTGGAACAATTTTCATGGTGAACACAACATAGCAAGTTCTCGTGGAAAAAGAGGCATACGGCAGGTATTACTCCCGATTGTGAGGGTTGGGCCAGCGTGGACCCTCAGAGTACATGGCCATAAAACCTGGAGGGGGGCTGGGACACGCAAGCAAGCGTTGGCCAAACGTATAAGAATGTTTCATCACAGCCATCCTAGCATACATAGATATATGTTTCTCACAGACAAAGGGTTAAATAGTGTTTCTGCCTTCTTTCCTTTTCAAAGTAAAGTTGAGGACATGACAAATGGTGGCGGTGGTGAGATTATTTCCTTGCTCATAGGGGGAGGGATTTGATAAGATGGCCTCGGTAGGATTTGCAAGACCCTTTTGACCAGAATTTCCAAACCCTATATTTCATGGGATATATTGTCTGTGGACAGGAAGACCCTCAGGGTCACCTTACTGCCTTTAGGGCATTATTCAACAATAAGCTTTGCTGTACACAGGTCTCACATTATTCTGTATCCTTTGTGATAAATCAAATTTCTGAACATTCAGAATGATGCCCTCTATGTTACGGGGTCATTTTAATAAATCGATAGTTTCTCAGGAAGGGAAAACAGTGGTAATTAATGGATATATGCTTGGCAAATAGCAAAATTCATCTGGCTAAGAGCAAAGGAAACATGTAGTTAGCTGTGAAAACATCCAAGATTTGAGAGAAGATGATCAACGACATCCAGGGAAGACCCACAGGCTCTGTGACAAGTGACAAAATTTCCCCATCGACACCAGTGCTCACCTTTTACTTCACTGGGAGATAGCGGTAAACAATAGATTAGTGTGCTTTATGTGAAAGGAGAAGGAAGGGTCAACTATTAGTTTGTTCATCAACATCAGCAGATACAATAAAAAAAAATTTACAGATGAGAGGTGTTCACTTCCTTGGTTAAACTGGGAACCTTGGAAGAATCCCTGGTTGTAGATAGGACATTTAGGCTAAAGGAGGTTTTGCTGGAAAAAAGAATGAATATTGCCACCATTAAATTTTTAATTCATTAAAAAAATGTTTTGGAGCGTTTTTAAATGTCATATTCTCTCATTTCTAGAAAAAACCTAAACCTAGGGCAATGCTAATCAAGAACGGCATGAAATTAGAGTGGGAGCCGGAATACACTGCAGAATTTGCAATTTTTAGGGATTTCCTTGAACAGAGAACCCATACTTCAGTACCAATTTCATTAATGAAGCCTTTTGAACTATATTGCAATAAGTAAAGGCTCAGTGAAGGAATGGGCACAAAGGAAAGCCACGAGGAAATGAATAGCAGAGAAGCAGCATTATAGCCCAATATAAAGGAGATGCATACAGGTTAATTGGGCCACTGCGTAGGTACTGGTATGGCAGGTATTTAGAAGGTTAAAGCCAATAGCTAGGAATTAAAATGGTCAATTCACTGGACTTCATCATTAGGCCTTATAAAATGCTTCCTTCTTCACAGTGAATGTGCCTAATTGTAAGATCAAAATCAGCCAAACAAAACGCCCAAGAATTTTGATCCTATGATTCTTCATTGTATAAAAGTGGTTTAAATCCCTTCAGAAGCATTTTGGGCCCAATAGGTAATAAGAGCAGAGCGGCCCAGAGATCCCTGGTTGGGGAAAGTGATCAGCAACCTCCCACCCAAATCACTGAAACACCGACATGGGAAATAAAGTTACTCCTACATTCCCAGCATTACCATTGAGGGATCCATCTAAGCACCTTGTCCAACAGCACTGTGACAATGGAGCAGTGATGCATGTCAAAACATAAACAAAATTTGCATCACTAACACCATCAATTACTGAGATAGTAAGATGAGCAGGAAGACAATATATCAATTATTTGCAGACCCACTCTCACCTAGAGTAATCATTGAACAGAGCAAGATGTGAATCATACTTTGCCTCAGCCAGGATGTGTGAAGCAAAATCATTAGCAGTGGTTTATTTAAATTCTGTGAATAAAAATACTACTAAAGGATGTCCAGCCAATCTGCATTTTGTTTTATTCCGAGTTATCCAGGTCAATTTTCATGGTAATTTTTCTAAACAAATAGTCTAATTTTGAGTAAAATATAAAAATAAAACTGCAAATTTTTATGAGTGCTGTGCAACAGAGAATCGAGGAAGATACAGGCCTAAATTTTAGTTTTCTTGAAAAAAGAAAAAAAATAATCTCAAATGCAAAGAGCATTGTTAATCGCAGCAAGTAGATGAAAAGACCTTTCATGAAAGGGTCCTTTCTATGTATCAAAATTAATGATAATACATTCAAATATAAAGATTGAAAACCTGGATACAGGCTAGTTCTGGTAAGGACCTGGAACTCAAAACGCAATACAGTAAAGTGAATGTGCTACTGATATGGCACGATGTCCACACTTGAATATAAATGAAATTAAACAATCGTAATGCATCCAAAAGGAAAAAATAACAAAAGAATCATCAGCACCACTTTCCTAATTACATTTTTAATGAACGTATTACCTTAAACATCCTAATTATATTATTGGTCTGAATGTAGTCCCTCCCTGATTACAAATCCCCCTATTTCTAAAGCCTGATTTCCTGAAAATTCTAATTTCCACATATACTTGTGGACAGTTTGACCTCCTGTATAATTCCACCCATAATTTTTTGTCAAAAAATTTGGTTTGAAAAGTTCAAACTATACACAAGTATATGCAGGAATTGAATGCAAAAATAGTTACCTTCCACAGTTACCAATATTTTCATCAAAAAAGGAAGGACTTGACATCAATAGGGCAACAATGACAGTAACAATATGTGATGACTCGTGGATTTTTGGAGAAGTTTCCAAGATCAATAATAACTGCTTAAGAATTTTCTATAAACTGCACTATCTAAATTAATACATAAAGATTACATAAGAACAGAGACCATACCTAAAATGAGGGTCACTCAAATTAGACCTCTTGGTGCATTCTAATACTCACTGCATTTAGCACTTTGTGTAGGTGCTGATTATCATAATGATGAAAACATTA
This sequence comes from Calopteryx splendens, assembly GCA_002093875.1. Taxonomy (NCBI): domain Eukaryota; kingdom Metazoa; phylum Arthropoda; class Insecta; order Odonata; family Calopterygidae; genus Calopteryx; species Calopteryx splendens. Next base: position 1,034,429 of record LYUA01000572.1, on the reverse strand, counting down.
AATAACCTTATAAAGGTTTCACACATTTTTACTCCTCTTTTTTATGAAAATTGTAGAGTAATTTCCATCTTATGCTAAGACAAAATTAGGATATGTACCTCTTTAAAGTTCAGAAAACTTTATACTTTTTTTTATTTATCATTAGAGAATTAATCACAAAAAAAGTGTGTGAATCATGACAATTAGTATCAATAAGAATATCTTTACATGATACCAGTGGCTGTCAAATGATCCAGTGGATCACATAAGGCAAAAAAAACTTAAGGGGCTAATAATTAAGGTCATGAAATACCTAAGATGAAAGTGCTTAAATCAGCTGTGCACAAGAGGAAGATGTCTATCTAGATGGCAAATAAAAGGTTCCAAAGATTTAAAAAAGGGATTTTACTCATGTTTTATTTGTTTGGACCATTCACTTCCCACTGCATGATTAAATAGCATTCATTATTAACTCAACTGATGAGTTAATTCACTGTACGTAATACAAATGAAATAATTGAAGTTAACACATATTATTTAAAAACTTAAATACTTTCCCATGCAACCCAATTTTTTTAAGAAAATGAATTTTTACATGCATGCATAATGCTAATTACTGCTGGGATAATAGCAGCACAGTATGGACTTACTTTTTAGAAGGATGAAAACATTCTATCTGACCAAAAAAATAAAGAGCACGTAGCATTAATCATAAAATGACAGATGTGGCCCCAGAGCTCTTTTCTCCTTATAGGCATGTAGGTAATGTTTCAGAGTGTCAATAATTATGTCACTGAAATTTGAACTCCGCAAATAAATCAAAATCTACAAACATAAAACAATGCAAAGGTGGTAGAAACCAATCTTCAATGTGATTTAATGTGATAAACAATTTAAATGTAATAATTCATCAATAATAATGCAATCAAAACAACCACAAAGATGTAATCAAGGGGTGTGTGTGTACATTCATGTTTTCTTTGGGCATTATTAGGAAAATCACACAAAATGTCACACTAGGAATTGCTAAACATGTACATGTTAGTATAGATAATTCACTTTAGAGAAATAATGTAGCATAATGATTTTAAGAAATTAAAACACAGAATTAAACATTACTCAATTTTTGCTTATCATTTATGTATAATGAAAGTAAAATTCTAATAGCTCTTGGGTTCCTTACAATGTGCAGCAGACCCCCTCTTATCTGGCTACAGCAGGACTGGATCGCAAGTAGTATAAGCGAATGGCCAGTTAATCCAAAAACGCATTCAAAATATCATTTAAGTGCTAAAAATTGAAATTATGTGGATTAGTTCATGGCCATATCAAAATTCTGAAATGGCTATCGACGAATCCACTTCATTTTAGATTTAGGTATACACAGGCCAACCCCATTAGGTTTGATATTACTATAAAGTGACCTTTAAAATTCCTTTCATTAAGTTCGATTAACTCCTAGTAAAAAAATAGAGGAATATTATTTTTTTAATACATTTGTTTTCAATGTAATGTTTAGTGACAGGTTTGATACTAGCAACATTTATGTTATTTCAGAATCACCACAGGCATAACATAACTATAGTTTTGTACTTGGAATTTGAGGTATTGCCAAGTCATGTACCTTGTTTTTAGGCCAATTTGCCTCCTGAGCTGATGTAAGGCAGGAAACAACCCCCTCTCTTCTGAAAATATATCCCCAAATCTTATTCCTGAAATGTGACTAGGAGAGTATTATGCACATAACTTTTGAAGATACTGAGACTATATCCGCCTTTTGAAGCTATACCCAAGAAGAGGGTGTCTACTGTATTTGGTTTGATCTAGTAGCAATGAATACAACAGCTTACCCCAAGACTGGAATGCAAAAATATAGCCATTTGTGCAAGCCACACATGGTATGGGTATAATGCAACTCCGAAACTTCAGACCCTAGGAAGCCTGGTGACAAGTCAAAATACTCCTATGAGTAACTCTCAATATCTAGGAATACACAGGCCAATAATAAGGAGACAAAAGTTACTGTTAAATGAAAGCATCACAAGATCAAGTATACAGAGAACCTACTAGTTACATAGAAGGTACAGGCTGTCCACTGATTAAATACTACTTAACTTATAAAAACATAATTCCTTCAGTTTTATCTATTATTACTCCAGGATTTCCCACATTGACATTCACATAAAACTTTTTAGATAACAGAGTCATTACTTACAATGCTATACTGTTGATGGAATTGTCGGTTATGACCTTTTCCAAAGCTTCAGACAATTTTCATGATTTAATATTTATAACCTCTACAGATAAAATCAATGTGGTTTTTGGATTAAATATTGTTACGGAATCTTCAATTGTGCAATAAAAAAATTAAAAAAGATGAGAATATTAGTTGACAGGAAAAATATATAAATCACATAAATTCTGGAGATTCTGGAAAGATGGTGTGAAATTTAAGCATAACAAAAGAATTGAAGGTGCATTTTTTCACTATTTTTTCTTTATTTCACTACAACCTAGGTTTCGATGTGATACACCATCATCAGGTAAAAGGAAGGTGCAAGTGCACATAATATACCAAGTGGGGAAGAAAGGGGGGGAGAGAAGAAGGGGAAGATGGGGGTAGGCAGGTGGAAATGGGTAGGGTGGTGGGGCAGGAAGCATGAGTGAATGGTATAAAGGGTTGTGGAAGGATGGAGACAAGGGTAACGGCAAAGATATGTAGGTCAGAAACACAAAAACAACAAAACATTCTAATCTCTTCTTCT